>QARZ01040385.1:0-16753 GCA_013407115.1 Glycine latifolia
TTGTTCTCTAGGGGTGTATTGTCCTTTCCTCAGGTTCCTACAGGATTTCCAACAATATCTGGTCATTTTTAAGGTCAAGGGTATTTTGGTAATTTTTAAAATATCTAGGGGCATTTTCGTCATTTTTGCCTTAAACTGATTTTTGTAAAATATCATTGCATCTTAATAATTTAATAAGAAAAACTCATAAATAACTATATATATTAAATATGAGGGTGTTACATCCATCACTTATCAGTACCCTTGGTGTGCCAAACCTTGAAAAGATGTTTTTCTTTAGGAAGAAAATAACAATCTTTTCATATGGATGTTGAACAACTATTGCTTCCACCCATTTGGTTACACAGTCCACAACCAATATAATGTATTCATTTGAGTAAGATGATGGGAATGGACCAATGAAATCTATCCCCTAGTAGTCAAAAGCTTCAACCTCTAGAATGTTTTGTAGTGGCATCTCATTCCTTCTGGAGATTCCACCTATTCTTTGACTGTTATCACACCTTTGAACATATTCATAAGCATCCTTGCACAATGTAGGCCAATAAAAACCACATTGGAGGACCTTTGCAGTAGTCCTCTCTCCATTGTAATGGCCTCCATAAGGTGCACTATGGCAATGCCACAGTATGGTTCTTGCCTCCCCCTGAGTTACACATCTCCTCAAGAGATTATCTGGTCCAACCAAAAAGATAAGGATCATCCCACATGAAGTATTTAGTATCCCTGAGAATCTTCTTTTTCTGGAGCCACGTAAGATCATCAGGAAGTGAACCAGCTGCTTTGAAATTTTCCATCTTAGTAAACGATAACCTTTCTGCAATGTTGAACAACTTTTCATCAGGAAACTCTTCTTGAATTTTAGGACCTTGTGTGGTCACCTCATCAATGGTAAGTCTAGAAACATGATCAGCTACATGATTACCACTTCCTTTTTTATCCTTGATTTCTAAATCAAATTCCTACAAAAGTAGAATTCAATGGATAAGTTTGGGTTTAGAATCAGCTTTGACTAACAGATATTTTATAGTAGCATGATCAATAAAAATCACAACCTTAGATCCTATCAAATAGGATATAAATGTTTCCAAAGCATACACCGCAAGCAATTATTTCTCAGTTGTTGCATAATTAATTTGAGCTTCATTTAACACCTTGCTTGCATAATGCATGACATGGAAAATTTTATTTTTCCTTTGATTCAAAACTGCTCCTACAACATAATCACTAGCATTATACATTATTTCAAAATTAAGTGTCCAGTTTGGAACAATGATTATGGGTGCATAAAGTTTTTGTTTCAATGTATCAAAAGCTTCTAAACACAATTCATCAAAATGAAATGAAACTTCTTTGTTCAAGAGATTGCTCAAAGGCTTGGCAATCTTAGAAAAATCGTTGATGAAACACCTGTAAAACCCTGCATGTCCGAGAAAGCTTCTGATGCCTTTGATATTTGTTGGCGGAGGAACTTTTTCAATGACTTCCACCTTGGCTTTGTCAACTTCAATGCCATGAATAAAGATTTTTTTGGCCCAATACAATGCCTTCAGTCACCATAAAGTTGCATTTTTCCCAATTAAGCACAAGATTTGTTTCAACACACAACTTTAGTATAGTGCCAAGATTAGAAAGACATAAATCAAAAGGAAAGCCAAAGATACAAAAGTCATCCATGAACACTTCAATACTCTTCTCAACGATGAAAACAGTATGAACAACACACAAGAACCAAGAGGGGAGTGAATTGGTTGTTCTTGGCCAATAAAAATTTCTTTAACAATCAGAGTTGAAAAAGATCGTATCACAAAACAACCATTGAACACTTTCAATCAATTAAACTCCAATCATGATAGAATGCAATTACACCAAGAAGGTTTCAGTTAATTATGAAAAGTTATACCAACGAATGACAATTAATAACCAAAAGAAAAGATAAAGAAGAAGTAATCAACACCAAGATTTATACTGGTTCACTTCTCAATTCAAAGAAGCTACATCCAGTTTTCCTAACCAATTAGTTAAAATTCAACTATTTACAATCTGTTTCTTACAAGCTTATACAATCACTCTCAATTAGACCTAGATTAAGAACAAGAAATCTAACTCCCTTAGACTCTCTGTGATCAAGACTTAGAGAAACCCTTCTCTAATCTTCCATCTAGAAAAACCTATTATAGATAAGCTTTAAGAAAACTATTGCACTAGTTACACAACTCAGAAATTCTAAAAATAATTACAACCAAAGTAGTATGGAGAGAAACAACCTGATGATCCAATTCAGATGAATGCAGATGATAAAAATTCTGAATCAAGGTTGATTGAATATATGAAAAGAATCTCTCCAAAGCCTTTTTCTTTTTGTAAAAATGATCACAAAAGAAATATTCTCATGGTTTCTTTATGAATGATGAAACTGAGGATTTGTGAGTCAAAATAGTGAATAGCTTGTAGTATCTTTTCTCTCTTCATAAAGGGTTATAATATTCGTTGTCTTTAGTTAAAACATGCAACATCTATTTATAGAAAACTGTTTTAACTGTCAGTAATCCATTAAATCACTTATGTAATCGATTAAAGTGTTCTTAAGGCTTTCTGGAAAACATTTATGAACAATGTAATTGATTAAAACGCAATGTAATTGATTATCACAGGAAGTCTATTTTGTGATTTTGAACTATGTAACCGATTACCATAATCTCGTAATAAATTAAAATGTTCTTAGTTCTCAAGTAATAGATTACCACTTGCTGGTAATCGATTAAACCACTGAGAAAATATTTTTCCAAAACTTGAAACTTGGAACACTTAGCTTTTTAGGCACTCTTGAAAACCTTGTGATTTAGAAAAGCTTTTTATGAAACTTTTGCTTTTGTGAAAACATGAATGCAATGGATCATAGGAGGCATCAACTTAGACATACACAAATTACAAATGCCATTCAATTGAATTAGCATGTAAAAGCCTAAACATTTCAATGTCTAAGAACCTCAACTTCTTTGATCCTCTCTAACTCCCCCTGAGTCTAATACACAATATAAGAGAAAATAGCAAGCATACATCACTGAAATGTAGTAGGAGCATTGCAAAGACCGAAAGTCATTTTCCTATAAGCAAAAACACCGATGGGGTAGGTAAAAGTTGCCTTCTCTTGATCTTCAGGATTAACATTGATTTAATTTATCCTGAATACCCATCAAGAAAATAATAGATTGTTTTCTTGCTAGTCTCTCCAGCATCTGGTCCATGAATGGAAATGAAAAATGATCCTTTCTGGTGGCTTTATTGACCTTCCTGTAATCAATACACATTCTGCAGCTCGTAACAGTATGAGTTGGGATAAGCTCATTTTTATCATTCTTTACAACAATTATACCACCTTTCTTTGGAACTACCTGTACATGGCTTACCCACTGGCTATCTGAAATAGGATATACCATTCCAGCCTCTAATAGCTTGACTACCTCCTTTCTGACAACTTCCTTCATGGTTGGATTGAGGCATATTTGTGGCTGAGCTACATGTTTATATTCTTCTTCCATTAAAATTATATGTATACAATAAGAAGGACTGATACTTGTGAGATCTGATAAGGTCCAGCCAATGACTTCTTTGTTCTCCTGCAAAATTTTCACCAGTCTTTTTTCTTCTTCTTCAGAAGGATTTGAATTAATGATAATTAGTTTATGTGAATCACCTGCAAGAAAAACATATTTCAAAGGTGGAGGTAATGCTTTCATCTCCATCTTTGATTCTTCATGCTACTTCTCTTCTTTCAATTCTTCAAAGAGAGATTAGTGTTAAAGAATTTCCTTCAAAGCATCTAACTGTTGGAGACAATATAAACTTTCATTATCTTTACATTCACTCATGTCCTTAAATGCTTTAGTTAATATTTTCTCTAAAACATCTTCAGAAATCACTTCATCCAGGACATCCACTCTAATTTGATTATGAAAATGGTATTAATTTTTTTTTGCGATAATACAATTATTATACACACGATACAATTACATAATTGAATACACATGTATGCAAATATTGAACCAATACATATCATTTACATATCAAAACTTAATTAGGTTTTACATATATTTACACCTGGAATCTTACATGACCAACAAAAAGAATTGAAGAACTAACTAAGAAAGAGTTGATTAAAAAAACACAACTCTTTCCCAAAAAGAATTCCAACGTCATTACATCGGCTTGGTGGCTCCAACGAAAAGAATCTCCCTCTAGAGTCACCTAATGCTGCTCATCTGCTCACACGAATGAAAGTTCACGATCATCACAGGTACCAACCACACAGTAGAACAAATGCAAGGGTGAGTTTATTATATAAAACCAACAAGAATCAGATAACCACAATTGGAAAGAAAACAAAATTAACAATCACAATCATTACCAAAAATCCATCAGTCCAATACACACTCGACAAACTAATCATCCAATTCATTTCACAACTCAAACAATCATGCTCAAAATAATGCATGCACCTGACTCATCTCTCAGAATGAAATGTGGTACCATCCTCATGGAAATATCCTTTCTCAGCAAAAATGATTTAGACGCCTATTAGGGTCACCTTGTCGTGCACTGGCCATTCCCCCCCACGGTGATCAACCAGTGTTCACAAGGGAATTCCAAACCTGATGGCCCCTTAGTACCTATGTTTTTAGCCCATAAAAACTCACAGGTACGCGCTGCCTTTATTCTATTTCCATCCATGCAATTATGAAGTATGAAACATGGACCCTATCAATGTATGACCATGGCTAGGAACAAATCCTTCCTCGCAAGGGTAACCAGTCATACACCCCCATGTACATACACAACATACAAATATGGGCTCACCGATGCACTGACAATGGCTAGGAACAAATCCTTCCCCGCAAGGGTAACCAACCGATCACTGCACCCCACATGTAGATACACAACATACAACCATGGGCACCATCAAAGCATAACCATATCAACATTATCAACAACATCAACATTTTCTCATTTCAACATCATCAATTACATCAACATTATCTCAATCTCAATATCATCAACGACATCACAAACAATCATATTTCACATCTATACATAATACATATGCCTGAGATTCACATTCCCTAGGTCTTCAGACAACCCAAGTTTCATACATTCATAAGGAAAATTCTAAATTAAAGAGAAGGACTACAATATATAAAACACACTCTTATGCCCATTCAAAAATTTAATAAATAATTAAATGGAAGAACACATTATAAAATTTTGGACAAAGTCTCCTCTATAATTAGGACTTTTCCCAAAAATCCAATCATTACAACAACAATATCATTCACAGTTTTATCCATCAACAAGCCAATTCATCGCATCCCATTAGTTAAAAACACATTTTTCTTGAAAATAAGCACATAGGAACAAACATACATCAATCATAAATACATCACATCCCATTAGTTAAAAACGTAGTTTTTCTTGAAAACCAGCACACAACAGGGACAGGTAGTTACCTTCATAGTTGGGCTCCCTGGCCCCAAACTATGGTACCAAAACTATAACTAAATAATAAACTCCCCTTACTTAACTAGGAGTTCTCCCTGTTACAGCCTAGCGGTGTTGTTTCACGATCCTTTGAATACGCATGCTTGTCCGAACGCAGAGCTCTATATACCAAATCAAAGATTATTTAGTATGGATTTCAAAGGCAAGGTCAAAATTAACATTTGGGGTCAAATACCCACTGATAAGTGCCATATTTCAGTTAAAATCATGTTTCAAATACTGGCACTTATCTTTCGATTTCAATAACTTTGTCTATAAACTTGCCCTAAAACCTAGTTACATAGTATTTACTACTTGTATGAATGTTGTTTTTATATTTTGGAAGATTAATCCAATCATGTTTTGTATTTTGATAGGTTCCGAGGCTTTCGAAAAAGCAAAGCAAGCAAAAAGGGCTTAACAAGCAAACTTGGGAGGTGTTACAAGCAAAACAGGCCCAGAACTCATCCAGGCCCATGACCTTTCTTCATCATTAAGTCTTTAACTCGCCCAAGTGAGTGGAACTAGTGTTATTTGGTCGCCCAGGCAAGTGGAGTCTTCCAGAAAGTTGTTTTAACTCACCCAGGTGAGTGACTCATGTGTATTTTGGTCGCCTGGGCGAGTGGATCAGCAAGTGGACATTAAACTCGCCCAGGCGAGTAGAAACAGGCAAAAACACTCGCTTGGGCGAGTGGACTTAAGCAGCCAGCCTCCCTATAAATAGCCATACACCCCTTTCATTTTCCATTCTTCATTCTTTTCTTGTCTTAAGCTTGTTCCTTAGCTTAGGAGGTTAAATAGTAGTAGTAAGTAGGTTAGGAAAGTGAGAGAGGTAAGGATTAGTGTGGAGACTCTGTCGGAAAGAAGCGGTGATGGGGCCCTTCATCAATTCTTCTCTTGATGAGGTTCTCTCCATGCTTGGTTAGTTTCTCTTAAAGGATTGGATGTAATCTTCTACTCTTAAGTATCTCTTTTAATATTTATTTATGCATAAGTCTTTTCTATTTATAATTGGTAATTTTATTCCATTCTTAATGCTTGATTCTACTTGATCACTAGTTTCATGAAATTGGATTCTAAGTTTAACTGGGAAGTACTCTTAGAATTTGAACTGAATAATTTTACTCTTTATGTTACGTTGCTAGGGATAGAGCATAACGTTTAGATTGCAAATAGCACGCGATTATGATTGTAATGCTGGGTTATTTACTTCATATGTGAGGGATCGATATTCGGTAAATATCCTTAGAACTCGACTGCGAGGGATCGATTCGAGGTGAATTAATGTGTGCATCAATAATAATAGAAAATGATTTATACATGGTAATATTAATTGGATACTGAGGGTATAAATGATGAAATCCAATCCTACGCTTTTCTTGAATTAATTAAAATCGTTTTATTAGCTTTCGTAATCTTTCGTTATTTCCGTAAAACCATCAAAACTTCTACCATACTCGTTGTACATAACTATTAAACTGTTAAGTTTTATTTGGAAAAACTGAGTAGCACAAGTTCATGTGGAGACGAACTTTTATAAATTTTGTAACTTACAACAATAATTGGTACACTTGCCAATAGTCTAACACCCACTCAAATTAAAAAAGGGATAAAAGGGTGTTTTGGAAGTCCACTTCAAAAGACATCATTTTGAAATTCCGATCACACCAATGTGACCAGGACTCAACAAAGATCACAGAAATGACATCTATTTCATAACTAGAAGATTTTTACAACATCTGATTTTTAAAGGGTTTTCAAAGGAAGTGGTAAAACTCCCACAATGGTACCCAAAATGCAAGAAACACTAAGAGAAGCTTAAATTAGCTAGGAGAAGACAAAGGAAACCAAGGTTACCTCAAAGACACCAAGAAAGAAGGATTGGAGGCTCTGTTATCTACCGAATCTTTGAGTTGAGTTTTGAAGATTCCGCAATGATTAAAGGGTTCCTCTCTTGTGGTGGTCCAATGGCATGCGGCGGTGGCTCGTGGTGGCCACCGGTGGCTGTGGGCCAAAATGCCTACCAAAATTCACTTGGGCGAGCTGACCCAATTTTAAAATTTATGCTTCTGTGAAAAATTAATTTCTCATGCTTCAGATGATATTTCTCAAATCCCAACTATCAAAAGTTACATATGTGGGTTAGGAGCCTACCTTTAAAATTTTAAGGTGATCCAACGGTTAACCAATCTCGAATGGTGATTTAACTAAAATAGGTTTTGGGTCAAACTCAAAATCACACAATTCAACGCAACTCAAACAAACTCTAGATAACTTGACATCCACACTAAGAAATTGCACAAGGATAATTCACATAACATTTCAAATAATCTAAACTAATCAAATAATCAAATAATACAAGAAATACATTAAACATCTATTTTCAGTTATCAAAATTTTAGGGCGTTACATTGAATCTCTCCCATGTCTCACAGAGAGGTTCATTAGACCCTTGGGAAAAAGTAGCAATGACTGATTCTACACTAATGAATCTAGATGGAGGAAAGAATCTAGCAATGAATTTTCCTCCACTTTTTCCTAAATGTTGAGACTTTGTTTAGATGTGATTGGAGCCATGTCTTTGCTTTACTTGTTAAGGAGAATGAAAAAGCTCTAAGATAGACAACTTCAACATCTTCATCAGAAGCTCCCTTGGTACTGAATAACTTTGTGAAGGTAGAAAAATGTGTGTATGGATCTCAATGATCCATTCCAGCAAAAGGGTGTGAACCAATCAGACTAAGCAATGCTGGCTTCAATACCATTACCTTGTTACTGAAAAGAGAAATGACTATGTTGTTGTAATGCTTTGGTCCTTGTTGATAAGCATAGTCACCAAGAGTCCTCCTTGGTGGTCTATTTCCTTCTCCTCCTTTATCAGCCATAATATGTATTACAAGTGGTTTTTCTAGTGAAGAAGAATAAATAAAAGAAGATTCACTTGATAGCTTAGTGGTTGCTTGTTTCTTCTTCTTCTTTTTGTTCTTCCTTTCAGTCTTGGCAATTTTTGGATCAAATAACTATTTATCTGTAGGAAATTTACCTTACAAAAAGGAAAAAGAACAAACTACAATAAATTGTAAGTACCGAGGTTAGCGAAAATAAAATATAACGAGAGAAAATATATACAAAATCAAAATAAAATAAATAACTAAAGTAAGGAAAATGGACTATTAAACTGAAAACTTAAATCTGAAAGAACTGATTGAGCGACTCAAGTCCCTGACAATGACCTTAAAAGTGTATCAATGTCATCACAAGGTATAGATTTTATAAAAGAGATCATCTCCATAGAGACTTGAGTTACTCAGTTTGTCTAGATAAAAGTAAACAGTTTAATAGTTATGTACAACAAATTTAATTGAAATATCATGGTTTAGCGGAAATAATGGAATTAGCGCATCTGAAATACAAGAAATTACGAAAACAAATAAAAAGAATTTAATTAATTCAAGAGAAACATAGAATTTAATTTCATCGTTCATACCCTCAGTATCTAAATAATATTAATACACATGAGTCATTTTCTAACATTACTGATACACACATTAAATCACCTCGAATCGATCCCTCGCATTAGAGAATCCTAAGAATATTTATCGAATATCAATTCCTTGCATAAGAAATAAATATCCCAGCATTACGATCGTAATCTCATGTTATCTGCAATCGAAACTTTATGCTTTATTCCTAGCAACGTAACATATAGAGTAAATTCATTTAATTCAAATTCTAAGAGTAATTTCCAGTCAAACTTAGAATCTAATTTCATGAAACTAGTGATCAAATAGAATCAAGCATTACAAACATAATGAAATAACTAGTAATGAGTAGAAAAGATATATATATATATATATATATATATATATATATATAGTATTCAAAGAGATACATAAGAGTACGAATATTACATCCGATACTTTGGAGAAACTAACCAATCATTGTGTAGAGGACAAGATCAACAAAAGACATGATGAAGGAAGCGATCCACGGTCACTTCTCTGCAGTATCAGCTCTACTTTTCTCTCTTCTCTCTCCTTGCTTCGCGTTCTTCTTCTCTGGTTGCCTCTACTTTTTTCTTCTAGTTTTCATGGCTTTTAAAAGAAATGGTGCAAGAGGTGCAAGACCAACTCGCCCAGGTGAGTTGGTTCCTTCAAGATGAAGTAATCTCAGTAGCCCATGCGAGTTAATTGCTAGTATGAGCAAGTGGCACTTTGAAATTCTTCAAAGATGACCCTTTTGCGCTTCATCTTTGCTTGGTTTTTGGATCCAACAAATAACTATCAAAACATAAGAAATGCATGGACAAATATTCCATATTAAAAAATAACATTTATAATGTACAAAATATAAAACAACTAGAATTAATGGAAGTTTATAAGAAAACTACTAAAATCAAAAGATAAGTCATAGCTAGCATTATAATCCCAAAAATAACTAAAATGTGGCACTTATCAAACCTTAACCACAACCAATTCATGGGAGCAAGCACTGAGGACCCCCATGCTCATCTCACAAGATTTCTATAATTATGCATATCGATAAGGTTGCAAGGTATTAACGATGAACATTCTAAATATTTACTCTTTCCTTTCTCTTTGGGGGGAAGTGCAGCCGATTGGATCAACTCGCACCCACATCATTCACTAAACACATGGGAGGAAGTCAAAGACAAGTTCCTCAATCACTTCTTCCCCGAGAATTGAATCTATTAAGGAGTGCATTGTCAACTTCAAATAAGCTACAACCGAATTGTTCTTTGACACATGGGAGAGATACAAAGCCCTCCTAAGGAATTGCTCTTATCATGGATACAAACAATTCATGCAAATGTCAGTGTTCATGAAAGGAATCACCAATGATTGTAGGAGGATGATCAATGTATAGGCTGGAGGAAACTACCTCAATAAAACCAACACTCTAAGACCATAATTAAAGATTTGGCGTCTAGTGAGAGAACTGTAGAAACAAACCGGTCAAATCCCCCAAAAGGCATGTATGAACTTAATGCTTATGATAACCTTTTAGCTCTTCAACAAAAGATGCAGTTGCAAATAGAAGCAATAACTAAGGCAATCTAACAAATCCAACAACAACTCTAAGGGGCCATCTCAAAGAAACCAACAAGTGTTCATGTGTGAAGAATGTGGAGGAGGCCATCAAATATCAAAATTCACCAAGGTACCAACCGAGGAGGTTAACAACATTGGAGGACAACAACGACCATACAATAACTTCCAACAAAGAGTTTTCTATAACATACATGGAAACTACAACCAAGCGGAAGACAACAAACCACAACAAAGACCAAATTTCTGGGACCGCAATGCAAAGTTGGAAGCCTTGATCAAACTCACCGAAGTGGTCATCACCAACCACAAAACATCAAAGCCACGATCAAAAGCATGGAGACTCAAATAGAGCAATGGGCCAAACAATTGCAAACCTCTTCAATTGGCTTTTCCATAGCCACCGAGGAGAACCCAAAGGTCCATTACAAGGATATTATCTCCAACATAGAGTGTGACGTGGGAGGTGAAGAAAAATAAGAGGTAGAAGAAAGCACCATGCTAAAGGAAGATATGAAAGCACAAGCCAACCCATCAACCCAAGGTATGTTGTAACACCCTGAAATCTTGATAAATAAAAATGTATGTTTGATGTATTTCTTTTATTATTCAATTACTATATTAATTTGGATTAGCAAGCAAACAATAACAATAACCACAATCTTTCTCAATAATCCATTAGTTCAACATACACTCAACAAACTAGTCATCAACATTTTCCACAATTCATATCAATTATGCTCAGAATGATGCATGCACCTGACTCAACTCCCAAATGCAATGTGATACCATTTGTCAAGAAATAGCCTAAACGTGTCCACATGACACTCTTACTTAGGAAAACTACATAGTAATTGTCGAGGTCACCCTTTCATGCACATGCAACTCCCCCCACATGTTGACCAAGACGAGTCTTAAGGGAGTTCCAAATCAAGTGACACGCCCCCTAGTACCCGTATTTTCCCTCATGAAAAACCACAGGTTCTTACTAACAAAGTTTATACTATTTCCATGCAATTATGAAGTATGAAACATGGACACCATAAATGCACTAACCTTGGATAGTTAAAAATTCTATGCAATCCCCTTCCCTCTCCAAGGATGCTTGAAATTTTTAAAACAATTCCCGCCCTCTCCAAGGATATTCAAAATGTCACTGCACCTCCATGTACATACACAACATACATCCATCACTATGACATCATCAACATCAACATTATCTCATCTCAATGTCTTCATCAACATCAACAATCATTTCATCTCAATGTCATTATCAACATCAACAATCCTCTCATCTCAATATCATCCACATCACAAGCAATAACATTCCACGTATATACATATAAATTCATGCCTGAGATTCACATTCTTTAGGTCTTCAGACAACACAAATCTCTTACAACAATGTATAGTATAAGTGTTATCAAACCTGATCTGGATCGGGACCTGGTGGCCTAACCGGGTTGATTCTGCTTTTAGACCGGTTACATACTTTACCCAGGTTGACTTGGTCAAACCCGTCTAAGTCGGTCATTGAATCCCGGTTGGACCGGTCTGACCTGGTTAGTTTAAAAAAAATTGAAAAAAAATTGGATTTTTTTTCTAATTAGGATTTTGGAGTATGGATAGACTTTTGTTACTCAAATAATGTTAGTTATATACTTATATATAATTGAAACATATATAATTTTAATTTAAAATATATACCGGGTCAAACCAGGCCAAGTACTGGATCATCGGTTGGACTACTGACCCACTGACCTACTACCTTTTTCGGTTCAATGACCAGACCGGGTTTCACAACTATGCATAATACCAAATTGAAGACAATTTAGTATATATTTCAAAGACAAGGTTAATATTAACACTCAGGATCAAATACCCATTCAGTTTTAATTGGAACTAAAATGGTGTTTTTGGAGTCCACATAAAAAAGATGACATTTTGAAATTTCGATCAGGACAATGTGATCAGGGTTCAGTGAAGATCACGAAAATGACATCAATATTATAAAAGGTAACTTTTACAACATCTCATTTTCAAAGGTTTTTCAAAGGAAGTGTAAAAATATCCAATACCCAAATCAGTAGAGATACTAAGAGAGACTCAAACTAACTAGGAGAAGGCATAGAAAACATGGTTACCTCAAAGAAACCGCGAAGGGAGGGTCGAAGGCTTCATTTTCTACTGACTCATCGAGTAGAGTTTTGGAGATTCTGCTCTGATTAAAGTGTTCTTCTCCGTACAGTGGTCTGGCGGTAAGCAGCGATAGCTCGTGGTTGTCACCAATGGTCGTGGGTGGTGGAGGAGGAGGGTTGGGGCTTGGGTGAGAGTTTTGGGGAAGAAGAAGGGTGAAAAATGCATGGTTCCTCTCTGTTGATCGTATTTGTAACTTACAAGACTTGCCCAGGAAAAATTTTGCTAGCCTGGGCGAGCTGGCCCAACTTAACCATGTTTCACTACTTCTGAGCAAAGGTAATATATCACGCTTCAAATGTTATTTCACAAGTCCTTACGGTCAAAACATTCATATATATGATGTGAGCCTACTGTCAAATTTGACGGCACTCCAAAGGTTAACTAATTCGAGATCATGATTTTACCGAAACAGGTTTTAGGTCAAACTTTGAATCACACAGTTCCAATGCAAATCAATCAAACTCCACATAACCTAACATCTACATCAAGCAGTTGCATAAGGATAATTCATACAACAATTTAACTAATTCAAATGAAACAAATAATTAAATAATACAAGAAATACATCAAACATCTATTTTCAGTTATAAAAAATTTAGGGTGTTACAACTATGATTGGGAAAACTGAAAGTGAAGTGAATTTGTGCTTGGTGAAAAATTATTTTTATGCTAATTTTAGTTTGGATGTGAGTTTCTTGCAGATGGCTCCAAAGAAACTTGCAACTAAGAGAGCTTGGAAAAAAACTGTAGGGGAATGATCTAACACATCTCCACCTAAAGATTTTGTTTTTGATGGCGACAAATTTCATAGTGAGGAGCACCAATGCCGTTTCAAGTTGATCAAAGATTGGTCCTTCCTAAAGGAAAAAAGAGTCCAACTAGCAGAGAGTGATTATCCTGAGTTCACCGAAGAGATAGCTAGGAGGATTTTGAGACAACTTGCAAAACCAATGCCCAAAAACGACCCTGAAGTTGTCTTAGAATTCTATGCTAATGCTTGGCCTACTGAGGAGGGAGTTCTTGATAAGCATTCTAAAGTGTGGGGTCAATGGATCCCTTATGATAGAGATGTGATCAACCAATTTTTAGGGAATCGATTGATCTTGGAAGAAGGACAATAATGTTAATACACTTCAAGGAGAGACAGGACTACATGTTTTGATGAAGATGCAATTGGTTATCTGCTTTGCAGCCACAAATTTTACATTGAGTGTCCTCGATGATATAGATATGATTTAGGCATTCTTTCTTTCTTTCTTATACATTTTAAGCCACTGGCCAAAAAGCTATCCCAATGTATATTGTTTTACCATTTGCAAGCCCTTTGAGCTAAACACTTGATATTTTGTTGGAACACTAATGGAGGATAAAAGTTTCCTACCTTACCTTAGGTTAGGAGAGCAAAGATGTTTTGTTGGGCATTTCTATCATTTGGTGGCTAATGTTTTGTAAATAATTTGTATTTAAATGTTAATATTCAGGTAAATTAAATATTTAATTATTTTATATAAAAGAAAAGAAAGAAAAGAAAAAGAAAAGGGAAACAAGTTCTTCATGAATAAATAAATGTATGAATAATGTAAATTATGTGCTAAACTATACAGAGTTGTTGTAAATTTTATAAGTTGAGATTTTGGTATAGGAAGTATTGATAACTTGGTTGAAAAGGAAGGGATAGGAAGTGATGATTCATTTGAGTTGATAGTTTGTTTTTATTTTCGCTTTTCTATTCTCAAGGTATTTTTGAATATCGAGAAAAATCAAGATTTCTTTCAAGCCAAGCCTAACCCTAAAATTCCTAATGATCCATGATGATTATGTACTTTATCTTTGATTTGATGGGCAATGAATTGAAAAATTGATTTATGATGTATCAGTGTTGGAAATGAGATGAAAAACTTGCTTGTGTGAGAATTATAAACCTTTGAGAGGTTTTCCTTTGTTTGAGTGTATTAGGTGTTTTCTCTGATGTTCTTTAAAAAAATGTGAATTAGTCTTAATCTTAATCTTATTTGGATCTATGAATTTCATCTTTTATGCTTTAATTTCTTATTGTTGAGTGTTTGAAAATTTTTGTTTTGATCACTTTGGAGGTTGATTCTTTACAAATCATGTTCACAGTTTTTGGTGTAGAAATATTGAAGCATTTTTATATTATACTTATAATTTTTTTATTTATAGCTTTCTTTCTATACATTGCTTGAGGACAAGAAAGATTCTAGGTTGGAGGAGTTGATAAGTGTCATATTTTAGTTATTTTTGAGATTTGAATGCCATCACTTATCTTTTGATTTTACTAGTTTTCTTATAAACTTCCCTTAATTCTTGTTGTTTTATATATTGTACATTTATAAACAAAAATTAAATATGGAAGATTCATCCATGCATTTCTTATGTTTAGATGGTTATTTGTTGGATCCATAAACCAAGGCAAGATGAAGAACACCAAGGTTATTATGAAGAATTTTAGTGTCACTTGCCTGGGCTAGTAATCAACTCGATCGGGCTAGTGACATTCCTTCAGCATGAAGAAATCAACTCGCTTGGCTCCTCTTGTATCATTTCATTTAAAAGCCATGCACAACAACAAGAAGAAAAGTAGAGAGCAAAAACCAGAGGAAGAACCAAGGAACAAGGAGTGAGAAGAGAGAAAAAGTGGAGCTGGAGCTACAAACGTGGATCACATCCTTCACCATTTCTTTTGGTCATCTTGTGCTCTACATAATGATCGGCTAGTTTCTCCGAAAGATTGGATGTAATCTTTGTACCTTTATGTATCTCTTTTAGTATATATATATATATATATATATATGAATCCTTTACACTAATTGCTGGTGATTTCATTCTGTTCGTTGTGCTTGATTCTATTTGATCACTAGTTTCACAAAATTGGATATTAAGTTTGACTGAAAAATACTCTTAGAATTTGAACCAAATGAATTTACTTTTGAAATTATGTTGCTAGGAATAGGACATAATGCTTTGATTGTGAATAGCACGAGATTATGATTGTAATAAAAAATAATTATTTCATATGCGAGGAATTGATATCTGTAAATATTCTTAGAGTTCTCGAATGCGAGGAATCGATGAAAAACACAATGAATACACTTGAATTAACCAAGAGGGGGGGTAAATTGGTTAAAACATATATTTAAAAAATTTCTTTAAACAATTTGCGGAATTGAAACTTGGATCGTATCACTCAATCACCTTTTGTAAAACCAGAACTTTTCTTTCAATCAAGATCCACCTTGTTATGCATGTAATGACAGAAACACTTTCTTTGTTAATTATATTTTGATTACCCAAATACAAGCAACGAAAGATACACAGAATTAGAATAAAAGACTCAGCAATTTATACCGGTTCACCTCACTAACATGGAGGCTACATCCAATGTCTTCCAACCAACACTTGGTTAAGAGTTTTCACTAATTCTAAATATTCTTTTACAAGTAATTTATAAGTGATTATCTTTATCAACCCTAGATAAAGAATCTAAAATTCTAAAACACTATTAGAAAACTAATCACAAAGATCCTGAGAACCCTACTGAGATCTTTATCCCTAGAGAACACTACTCTAGAAAGCTTGAAAGAACTTATTTGATTTTTCACATCAGAATTTTAATACACAGAAAATCTAAAGAAAGATTCAAGAGACATAACCTGTGATCCTTCAATGTATGAATGAGTGAATGAATTAAGTGACCAATCAATCCAGGTTGTATGAAAGTCAATGCTCAGAATCAAAACTCTTGAAAAACTCTTTTTCTTTAACACATCATTTCTAAAAATCAGAAATCTTGAACTCACACAAGATGTGTTTCTCACTCAGTAAATCAATATCTTGGACTCTTAGAAAGCTTTTGAAACCTTTGGGTAAGTCACATATGCTCAGAGTAATTCATTCAATGTCTATTTATAAAGAACAGACCCATAAAGCTT
>QARZ01040385.1:16853-36452 GCA_013407115.1 Glycine latifolia
GATTTACTGAGTGAGAAACACATCTTGTGTGAGTTCAAGATTTCTAAAAATCAGAAATCTTGAACTCACACAAGATGTGTTTCTCACTCAGTAAATCAATATCTTGGACTCTTAGAAAGCTTTTGAAACCTTTGGGTAAGTCACATATGCTCAGAGTAATTCATTCAATGTCTATTTATAAAGAACAGACCCATAAAGCTTTAAATAAAAACTGATTTAATAGAATATAATCGATTAAAATGATAGTGTAATCGATTATTTTACCATAAGTAATCGATTAAAATACCAGATAATCGATTAATATGTTCTTGAGTTTTTTGAAAACTTTTCACGAACAAGATAATCGATTAATGAAAACAATAGGAATACCCATAATTAACCAAGAGGGGGGGTGAATTGGTTATAACTTGGTCTTTTAAAATTTTCTTTTCTAAATCAGAGTTAGGATCTTAATCACTTTAAAACCAAGAAACCTTTAATTCAATCAATTCACTCAGCTCAAAGAATCAATGTCTCAAAACAGAACTTGTTAAGCAATGATAAGAATTCAAAGAATCAATGAATGAGATAACCAAAAGAGATTAGAGATCAGAGAATCAATACAAGAATTTATACTGGTTCACTTCTCAAGAGAAGCTAAATCCAGTTTCTAATCAACACTAGATTAGAATTCCACTATTGAAAATTTCAGTTCTTGCAAGCTTGATTACATTTACTCTTTATCAACCCTAGATAAAGAAAGGAAATCTAAAACCTATTAGACACCTTAACAAGAATCAGAGAACACTACTATGTTCTTCCCTAGAGAACACTACTCTAGTGCAAGCCTCAAGAACAAATTACAATAGCACCCAATTACAAAACAATTCAAAACATAATTACACCCAAAGAGAATAGAGAGAAACAACCTGATGATCCAATGTTTATGAATGCAAATGAATTACCAACAGTGTTGAATCATCTAATGAAACTTCAGAATTAGCTCTCCTATTCTTCTTTGAAAGACTCTTGCCCAAGTAATCAATCAAGAACTCATGTGATTTAAGAAAGGGACAAGAGGTTTATAAGCACATAAAAACTCTTTGAATCTTGGTGAAAGCTTAAAGGTAATTAGAAATTCGTATTTTTCAAGTTGTAAAATAGAGCAAGCTTCACTTCTATTTATAACAAACTTTTGTAACTAACAATAATCGATTGACCGCACCATATAATCGATTAAAATGCTTAAGTAATTGATTAAGTCACCACTTTAATCGATTAAAGTGTTTATGAGTTTTCTAGGTTTGAATAATGAACAAAATAATCGATTAAAATGAGCTGTAATCGATTATTCCAGTAGCACTGCATTTTCATAAAAGCTTGTGTAATTGATTACGAGAAATGGTAATCAATTATTGTAGTGTAACATGATTTTCTGAATGCATTGTGTAATCGATTACAATTCCTGGTAATCGATTATTCCAGTAGAACCATTTTTTCAAAAAGGCTTATGTAATCGATTACATTACTTGGTAATCGATTAAAGTGTTCATGAAAGCTTTTCCAGATTTGAAAATGAAGCAAATAATCGATTAATACGTTGTGTGATCGATTATTCCAGTACATTTTGCATTTTTCCAAAAACAATGGTTCTTTGGTTCTTTTGTAAAAACATGCTTTGCTTCTTAGTTAAAACACTTAGGCAATTAAATGATTGAATGCATGCAATGCAAGGATCAACAGATTGAACTCTTTAACACTTAATTTGATTTGCAATTCTTCCAAGGCATTCCAAGGCATGTGAAAAAGCTCAAAACCATTCTTCAAGTCTTATGCTTCAAGCTTTAAGAAGCTCCCCCTATATCCAACAATTAATACGTGAAGTAATCGATTAAAGCAGTCATCATGTATGTGAAATAAGCTGTGGTAATCGATTACTGATTGTGGTAATCGATTAAACCAGTAATGCATATTGAATAAAGAACTAAGATAATCGATTACATAACATGGTAATCAATTAAAGCAGTTATGCATGATTTTCATATTGTACTATGTAATCAATTATAAGAAGCCTGTAATCGATTAATATGTTCTTCATGGATTTTCTAGATTTAGAACAAAGCCTTTAACCGATTAAAAACATTGTGTAATCGATTAAAGCAGTAAGTTTTCATTTTTCCAAAAACATAACCATGAGAACTTAGATACTTTTAAAATCATTGAATAGCTTTCACATTTTAATGAAAATATGTATGCATGTTAATGAGAATGCAAATGCAATGCAAGGATCACAATGCAATATACTTGAACCACTTAGACAAATTACAAATGCCTTCAAATTGATTGGGCATGTAAAAAGCTAAAACATCAAGCCAATTACTTCATCCTTGCTTTAATCTTCTTACAGCTCCCCTTATATCCAAAATATCCCACACAAAAACTTGACCCTTTATACACTTAATCAAATTACAATTTTCTTGGCATGTGAAAAGTTCAAAACTTTCTTCTAAGGCGCAAGCTTCTTCTTTAGCTTCATCTTCCTGCTGCTCCCCCTATATCCAACAATCGATTCAGGGTGATTTAATGTGTTCATTAGTGATGTTAGAAAATGATTCATATGTATTAATATTATTTAGATACCGAGGTATGAACGATAAAATTCAATCCTACATTCCTCTTGAATTAATTAAATTCATTTTACTTGTTTTCGTAATTTTACATATTGTCGACTCGTACGTTATTTCCATTATTTCAATTAAAACCATGAGATTTTGATTAAATTTGTTGAACATAACTATTGAAGTGTGTACTTTTATCTTGATAAACTGAGTAACTCTAGTCCCCGTGAATATAATCTCTTTTATAAAATTTGTAACCTGCGATGGCATTGGTACGCTTGCCAAAAGTCTAAAATGATTGAATGTTGATTAAAAAGAAAGTTGTGATACGATCCTTTGGGCAACAAAAGTTTTCAAACTCTATTTTGTACAATTTGATTTTACACCAATTTACCCCCTCTTGGTTTGGTTAGTCCCATTGTTTTTTCAATTGGTAGAGCTTTGTCTTGAGAGTTAATCAAGATAATTGTTTTCTTCAAATATAGGCTTTAAACAAATCACTTTCGAAGAGGGTGCCTCACTCAATCGACCACTATTGCTTGAGGAGGAGCATTTTAAATTTTGGCAAAAAAGAATGGAAATATTTATTCAATCAATTGATCCTAATGCATGAAATACTAATGTTAAAGGACCCTTCTTACCAACTAAAGAAGTTAATTGTTAATTGGTTCCTAAAGAATTGGATGAGATGAAAGATGATAAGAAAAAAGTAGTGTAAGATGATCAGAAAGCTAAAAAAATTTTAACTTCTTGTTTATCTTATGATTAATTTTTCCATACTGCAAGGTGTAGAAGTGTAAAGGAGATATGGAAAATGCTTGAAGTCACTCATGAAGGCTTTGTGGATTTAAGAAGAGCAATAAAGCACACTCTTGTATCTGAATATGAAGCTTTCTGAATGAAGAATGGTGAAACCATCTTTGATCTCCAAACAAAGTCACCTAGATAGTGAATCACTTACTTGGTCTCGAAAAGACGTTTGAAGATGATGGGCTAAACAACAAGATCCTCAACTCTCACAAGAATTTGGGAACTGAAAATCAAAGTGATCAAGGAGTCCAAGATAGCATAATTCATTTAAAATAGTTTGGATGCGTCCAAACATGGTTTGTATATCTTCACCATCTTCCAAAGTGAAGAGTTCATACTTAGGTGTCAACAAGCTGAGCTTGTTGCATTTTAACTATATGATGATACTTCATACATTAGAGTTAATGTGTCCTAAATTTGTTTTTCACTTTTGTAGCTATGAACCTTCGTATATTCTTCCTCAAAGAAGGTGTATAACAGAGTGTTTTGAGCTTTAGAGTTGAACAAGAACCTTTGTCTTTGCGTGTCTATCCAAGATATTATGGGGACTTCATTCAGTTGATCGTCTAGTGGTATTTAGTTCCCATGTTCTACGATGTGCCAAAGATCTATATGAATAGACTCAAAGTGAGCTATCATACATTCCTTCTTGTAGTCGTAGTTGATGCCTTTGAATAATGGTGACATGTTTGTGGAATATCCTTCTTCCATATCTTTTTGACTTTAGGATTTTTCCTTTGTATGTGTTAGTTAAAATATAAAACCTTTTCAAAATGGAAGATGTTATAATAAAAAAGTTTATAAAACTCTTGTTGATGGAGGTCCATCACAAGCTCAAGGCCAAGGAGGAGAACTTGAAGACCTTCCTTTGGTTATCTTTAGGAGATCCATGACAAGAGCTAGAACTAAAGCCCTTCAAGAGCACATCAAAGGTAACTTGCACCATTTAGACAAGCATGAAGAAGTGCACCATCTTAAGAAGAACAAGGGTTGAGTTTTGTACTCTCAAGTTGAATTTAATTCCATCACCTTTTAGTGGCAATTGTAGTGGCAATAAATAGGCCTTTAGTGGCAATTTTTTAATAAGTGTAGGTGCACTTGTATGTAATCTTTTTAAGCACCTATGTAAGCTTGTAAAAACTATAGTTGCACGTGGCTGAGTCATCAAGTGGATAGCCTGCACCTTAAGCTTCATTAGCTTGCACTTCAAGTTTCCTTAGCTTGCACCTCAAGCTTCATTTCACTTGCCATTTCATTCCACTTTCATTTAACTTGCATTTAGTTTAGGTAGCTTACATGACAAGCTTTAGGACCTTTGCTATATCAAGCCAACAAAAATGAAATGTACATAACTTTTGGTTAAATCAATAAGAAAGCTGAATTTTCTTGTGAGAGTTTCTCTCTTGTTCTTGTGCAAGAAATTCTTGGATCTTATCAATGACTTCTCAAGGCTATTGTGGCGATTCTTCCTAGACTTATTGGAGAGCTTCTCCATGGCATCATCCATCTTCATTCCTTGTCTTAATCTATCCTCCATTGCATAATTCCTTGAAGCTCATTCATGCCACTTTTGCTCCAAATTCACGAGTAAGAGGTTGAGTTCTTGAAGAGTTCTTGAAGATTGAGTTTCATTGCAAGGTAGATTGGGAAACCAATGTCTAATGAGCTTAGATATACATCACTTGTCTAGTGAAAAAAGGTTGATTGTTGTCCAATGAGATATAAACACTTGTCTTTCAGTAAAAACCTTGTGTTCATAGTGTGATAGTAAGGGGCAATGAAATACTATAATAAGTTAATGAAGAATAGTAAAAATACTTTGTTTTTATACTGGTTAACTCAACTTGAGCTACATCTAGTTTTCCTTCACTAACTAGTAAAGGGTTCCATTAATCAACCTTAATTAAACCAAGTATTCTTTCTTGCCACTTATTGCTTACAAGTATTCTCAAGGCCATTCCTAGAACAACCTTGAGACCCCCATTGAATCTAAGAACACCCAAGTATTGTTTTGTTACTAAGCCACTTTTGGTTTGAACAAATACAAGTTTGATATAAAATCAAAGATTCTTTACAACACTTAGAGAGTGGATGTACAGTAAGAATCTCATCTCTCACTAATGCTTTGTATACTACAAAGGATGGACACTCTTAAGCTCAGTGTGTTTCTCAATAAGTGCTTTTATTTTCTCTCGTTTCTTGATTCACGACTATTGCCTTTCTATGAACGTTCGTAAATATTCTTCAATATTTGATGTTGTATTTATCAGTAGAGAGACACTTGTATTTGCAGAGAGTATCTTCGATTTTGAATGTTATGACCATTTTGCAGATTGATCTTATTTCCTGAATTAAGCAGATTCTACGCATTTCTATCTGATAGGATTGAGACTTTCCATATCTGTCACTCATAACTCAATATGACCGTTAACCATATAAATGGAAATAGAAGAAAATTTCCTAGATATGTTTCTTTTAAACAACATCCTATAAACTAGAATAAATAGATAATTCAAATAAAGTGCTTATCTCATTCGTTGTTTGGATGGACTAGACGAGTACTTCGTGCTTCTAGTAGACGAGTTATCCAATAATGGATATGTCACTTTGGGGTTGCTTCCAATCATTAAACCTATGACCTTACATGCAACAAAGTAGTTAACATGAATTGATATCTTTGTTTTCATTAAAACTGTAAGAGATGTCTGGGTCGCCCAGTGATGGATCATCCAGTGCTAACAAATCTAAGACACCCAAGAATTGTTTAACACGAAGCCACTTCTAGCATTCATAAACAATGATATTTGAATGAATACACAAATTCAAATCACTTAATAGAGTGGATAAATACTTAATCTTGAGTACAATGAAATAACTTTGCTAAGCACAGGATGAACAACTTAAGTACTATAATGTATCGTCCATTCATATGACAAAATATCACTTTAAAATGCTTTTGCTCATTTTTCTCTTCGTTTAATTGTATTGAATAGCAAAGCATGAGTCACCTTTTATAGACTTCAATGCAAAGATCCGTTATAGGATTAACACTTGCCTTGATATGACCGTTATCTCACAACTAGGGGCATTGCCACACATTACGTTCTTATGGAGAGAGATTGAATAAAAGTATAAATTACTGGATGTGCTCCATCCTCTGCAATGTTTATTGATTTGGAAGAATATTCTTTCAAAATACTTTTATTCCCTTCTATTTTGTCCTTTCTTAGTAGAAATTGAATGGTTAGCAATTCGAAATAAAAGAGGCCAAATGAATTTATTAAAGATGAGTTTGTGTACTTTCCTTTTAGGCTATCTTGAAACCAGTAGTTTATGTAAGTGATTAAGGCCATTGGATGCATGTAAAAGGAACACAGTGTATAAATGCTAGTTTTTACAAATGAATGGATACTAGTTTATGATAGCGCATTGGACGCTGGATGTTGTTGATTATGGCATCATCAAAGTCACATTAGATTGTACCAAATAATTAAATTCCTAAGGTTTTGATGATAACAAATTATAAATTTTATGTACTAATTTCACAGCTACAAGTTTATTTATCTATATGAGATACAAGAAGAAAATCATGAACATAATGGCTCTGAACGATAGACAAAGTATCAGTAAATGGATGATACTGCTTTTGCATACAATCCTGAGAAGACTAGGGCTTTTGCACTTGACTCACAATACAAAAACTATGGAATAGTTATTCGATCCTCAAGAACTAAAAACAATCATGAAAAGTAACATGCATATGCTCAATAAGAAACTCATGCCAAAGCGCACAAAAGGGAAGATTTAAATTGTCTTGTCTTGACATTCTTAATTCCTTTTGTCTTATGTGGTTAACATTTCTTTTGATTAGTACCCTGAAAGAAAACTCTGAGAACTAGACAACACTAGAAAATTGTACTTCTTTGAAGATATGTTGTAGAAAGTGCTTGTGCTCCACTCTCTTTCTGCACGGTAGTGACCTCATGTGAAGCACCAAAGCTATTAGACAACAACTAGTTGGCAACTCTCAACGAATCGAAGCTATGAAGTCTATATAAAGCTTGAAGATGTTTGTGTTAAGGTTATTGAATTACAAGAGAATATTATGAGACAAAACAAACAAGTGTTGTAACACTGAAAGTTAATTGGAAGAAAGAAACTTAAGCGAATCTTAGCTTTGTTAAGCTAGAGAGTGAAAGTTCAAAAAAATGCAGCACATTGGTCTAACCACGGTATGCTCACATAAGGGTAAAAAAAATTTTTATCGATACGGAAACATAGACCATCTATGCACCTCATGTGTATGTGCTTAGGAATTACTCATTGAAACACGTTGGGGTTTTAGAAATACCTTTATCACTTGAAGGCTCAAAGATGATGACGCCCTCCAATGGTGATCCACACGGTTATCTCCTTCTTGCAAGTGAGAACTTCTTCTCCTTGATTCCTCCTTCTCCTTGGTGGCTTGCTAGGGGCATGCAAGATGTGAGGCTTTCAAGTATTTGGTTTCTTTTCTCAAAGCTATGATGGTGCCTTGAGGTCAGGTGAAGGTGCAGCAAAAGAGAAGAGAAGATGAGGGAGAGGAAAAAGTAGAACTTGATTCAAAATCAAGAGAGGAGGGGGCAAAATTTTATTCTATCAAATCCTCCCCACACAGGCGTCTATTTAAGGTGAGATAAGCACTCCAAATCAGCCCTAGTTTGTTGGGAATTTTGAAATTCAAGATGTTACTAGAACATCCTTGAGTTTGTTCCACTCTTGCAAGACTTGAATTCAAAATTCAAGTGAATGGATCCTATCCATTTGTTGCAGAAAATTTTAAAAAGAATCTATCAAGATTCTCTCATCAAAACCACCTCATTCTCTCTCTCATCCCTCCAAAGTTTGTTGCAACAATAACTCACTTGAATTCAAAATTCAAATGATAATGTTGTTAAGAGGATCTTCATCCAATCTTTATTGGATAATTCATTTAGATAATTTAAATTATCCTCAACAACCAATGTTGTTACGAGAATCTTCATCCAATCTTTATTGGATAATTAATTTAGATAATTTAAATTATCCTCAACAACCTAACCTCATAGAATTTAAAATTCAATTTCAAATTTCAAATTCAAATTCAAATTTCAAATTTAAACTCAAATATAAATTCAGTCTTATCCTAGTTTGTATTTGAATTTGAATTCGAATTCAAAATTCAAAATTTCAAATTTCAAATTCAAATTTCAAATTTGCCCAAAACTTATTTTGGTCAAGTCAACTCCCTGACTTACTAGGATTCATGGTCCAAGGCCCATCGGGCCTGTCAACACATTTGGGCCCATTAGTTGAGAAACCAATTTCACCACTAATGCCCCAAATAGGGTGCATGATTCAAGTGGGCTTGAATTCCAACTCTAACCCAATTTAACTTGGTCTTGATAAAGCCCAATAACTAATTATTGGCCCAAACTCGTTATAACTTGCAACAAAGAATAACCTTTGTGTGTGACCCATTAGGCCCAATTAGTCACTAACATAAATAAACTTGGACCAATTAAACTCTTTTAACGGGCCCAATTCATTTAATGACCACATAAGACACTAGCAATGCTCTATGGCCCCAGAACTAATTGAGTTGATCAAGTGATCTACCTTTCTAATTTGGATACCGTGTCTCCATCATCCCTCACATCGTCATTCACATTTAGTTGAGAGCAAGGATAAAGTATCATCTCTCTTTATTGACTAAATATAGCTTTTCACATGAACTAGGAATCTTCTTCTATTGACTCTAAGAAAGATCATGACTCATCATGATCTCTTACTATGCATAGATTCCCGAGTCAATTAGAAGTCATCCAAGCCCTACCAGTCTTGTGAACAACTAATCCCTCATAAGGGATTGTGGGTCCTTTCGGCGTGTCCATCTAGGATGATACGCACTACCAAACAATGAGAGACTTTACAAATCCAATGATATTTTAAAGAATCCTTGTGGAGTCTCTCAGTGGGTCAGTTCAGTGCCATCTATTCCCCAACAGATCCACCCATGACATCAGCTAAGGCATCACCATGCCTGTATTCCATGAGGTCCCTACCTTGTATCTCTATACAAGTAGAAGATGTCGTACTAGTCTTATTGAGATCATCAATGCCCTTTCTTGATTATTCAAGATTAGGAACAAGTTTTAGGCAATAGACATGTAGTGTCCTCGAATCCTCATGATCATGATCCCTATCATAGATCCTCGAGTGTACACTTGTTCTATTCCTAGGGACTTTATCTTTAAACGCATATTGCTATAAATATATAGGTGAGACATAAATACGATAAAGACAAAGTTTGCTCTTATTAGTCATGAAATAATAAATAGTACAAGGTGTTCAACTGATAAATCAGATTGTCTCTATGACACCTACATACTAACAGAGAGTTTCATTGTATTCAAGCTTACTATGTAAACACTCTTTGAGAAATAAGAATACATTTTCTTTCAAACATACATAGTTTGTGAAAGGCAGGAGTGACTTGGTGAAAAAGAATGCTTGGGTCTTAATCTGAGAGGAAGATTAAGTGTAGTGCCAAAAGTGGCCTAGAGAGTACTCATTGTAACCAAAAGTGGCATAGAAAATATTGGGTTGTAATCAAAGATTTGATTTGTGGAACCCATTAAGAGAACTAGACGTAGCCTAAGAGTTAAGGTGTCATTGAGCATTTTTAGTTTAGTATTTTCTTATTCTTCTTAGCTTATTTGACCTCTCTTTGACTCTTATTTTCTCACCTTAACTCAGTTTTGGTCTTAGGCAAATAATTGGGCTTAATTGATAATTATTGCTTATTTTCGTATTTTGTGCTTACTTAACCTATCTTCTTTGTGCATGACCTATAGGATGCTATATAACTCCAAATGGAGAATATAAGTAGTACCTGGAATGATAAGGAAAATAGACACAATTTTTTCTGACATAAACTTATTTCAATTCTATTATTTTGAGGGTCATTTTAGACTTGGAAGTTAGAGTCTCTACACTTGAATTTTGCGCTACGAAATTGGGCCTTTACATTGTGTAATTAGCTTAAGTAAGGAGATTAGTAGAGCCTAATCAAGGCCCATCTATTCCTTCTGAATAGTCACGGTAAGTCTACTTGGTGTAGTTAGTTAGTTAGTTAGTTATAATCATTTTTGTACAAAACAAAATTCAGAAACTTCTAGTCCAAGTTTTGAGATCAAACTGTTATCTCTCTTTTTCTCTCAATTGTTCTTCATCTTTCTTCCTTTCTTCAACTCTGTTCTTCTCTTTTGTTGCTTAAATTTTGTTGTTCTTCCACTGGTGATGACTATGCAAGGATAAAAAACTAATCAATCCAAGGATCCAGTCCAAGCAATTAGGAATTTTAGTTCTAGTTAAGTATTTCCAATTCTATGTGAATGTTCATCTTCTTCAATTCTATTTTTGATTTTTATGATTCTGAATGCGTTTAGGATTGGTTTCAAATTATGTTATTGATTAATTTTTTAATTTGAATCTAATCATAGATTGATCAGATGATATTTCGATTTGTTTTGTGATCTCAATGAATTTAGGGATTAATTCGATTGAGTTACCTCTAATGACATTGACTGGACTTTCACAATACGATCGTCATATCTAGCAAACTTTAATAATTTAAATTGCTTGGATTTGTTGAATTTGATTAATGCTCTTGAATATATTCCACAATCTATTTCATAAACTCTATCAGCTTATGGTTTTCTATGTGTTTTTGTAATTTTCTTCTACTATCTGCAAACTATTTGTTAAAATACCCTGTTGTTTATAAGTGGATTGAAGTCAGAACCAAAACGGATTGTATCTCTAAGTAGACCAAGATTGTTCCTGTACTGCATATTTAATCCTAGTTTTATTTGTTTTGGAGTGATTTGGTGATTGTTTTCAAGGTGAACTAGTATAAAACCTTTGTGTTTTCATCACTGCTTTTATATACTTGTTCTTTTCTTTAAGTCACTTCTACACTATCATATCCAAGTTTTGTGAACTAGTTTACAAAGCATAAAGTAATGTCGAACCCCTTGGATGAAATCCTTTGTCCATTGATATTTGTTTGACAAAAGCTTTTAATAGTTTTCGAAAGACTAAGTTTTATCCTTTACAATATTCAACCCTCTTTCCAGTGTTTTTCAGGTACTTTAGTTGGTATCAAAGCTTGGCATCTAGGTTGAGCTCTTAACAGAGTAGAGAAAAGAAAACTCTTGAAATGATGAAAGAAGGACATTCTGTGAACAAGCCCCTCGTGTTCAAGGGAGCCAACTACGGTTATTCAAAGGAAATAATGATTGCCTTCTTTGAATCCACTCATATCAATATGTCGGACATTGTAGAAAAAGGAAATCACATTCCTTTAGACGCTAAGAGAAATGAGATCCCTAGGGAAAGATGGACGAATGAACATAAGTCAAGATTTCTTCTCAACTCTTGAGCAATAAATACTCTATTGTGTGCTCTATCTCAAGAAGAGTATTCCAAAGTTCACAACTTCAGAAATGCCAAACAGATATGGGACACCTTAGCCATTACCTACGAAGGGTCCTCTAAGGTAAAATATAACAAGTTGAGCCATCTGACACATAAGTATGAACTTTTCAGTATGGAAGAGGGAGAAGATATTTGAACCATGTTTGGACGCTTCTAAAGTATTTTGAACAAGCTTTGCTCTCTAGGTAGACATTATCATAATTATGATCAAATTAATAAAATATTACGAAGTTTATCTAGAAAGTGGATACCACAGGTCAAAACATTAAGAGCCATCAAGAATCTTGATTCAATGACTCTTGAATAGCTCATCAGAATCCTTAAAGTCCATGAGCAACAACTTGCTCAAGATGAAGGAATAAAGAGAGAAACATCTCTAGCCCTTATGGTTCAAAGACCAAAATGCAACTCTATGTCCAAAGAGTCGTCATCCAAAGCCTTTGTCGTGAATGATGTTTTAGAAGAAGAATCTGACGATGATGACACTGATGAAGAAGATGATGAACTAAGTCTGATCACAAGAAAGATAAAAAAATGTGGAGAAATAGGAACTCCTCCAGATTCAACGGGTTGTCAAAATCATTTGCTAGGAGTGCAAGAAACCAAGGCACTTTAAGTCGAAATGTCATGACCTTGAAAAGCCAAAGGATAAGAAGATATTCTTCATGTCCAAAAAGAAGAGCCTCATGAGAACTTGGGAGGAATTAGACGATTCCTCATCTGACGTGACAGTCAAGAAGCCAACCTATGTCTGATAGCTAATACATCCACCAGTAAGGCAGAACCAACATTCGACATGAGTTTGAACGCTAAGAACACTGTCAACTCTGATGGTGAAGAGGTAATATTCGAATCCAAAGAAGACTTAATTAAAGGATACAATCAGCTTTTATCTGACTCTTCTTGCATCTCTAAAGCTTATAGAAAATTAAATAAACATTTTCAACATCTTGGAAGAGAGCATGAGGATCTCAAGAAAGGTCATCAAGTTCACTTAGTTGATTTTGTCTTGGAAACCACCTCGCCAAGTGGTGTACAAAATGCCTCTATTTGTGAGGATGTCAAAGCACTATTGCATGAAAAGGTATTGAGTGGATGAAAAACTCTTCTTAAGGATTTTCAAAACTTGGAAGAAAGGGTAAAATCCTTAACCATAGCTCTTGAAGATTCAAAAGAAGTACGCAAGGAAATTCTTAAACAAACTTACTTCAAAAAGAATGCACCTTTTTTTTAATAATGAACTTGATAAGATGAAAAACAAAAAACTTATATCACTTCTGATCTAAACTGTAAGCTTAAAGGACATGAGGTCTTGAGGGAACTACCTCTTGAGATAATAAAACTCTATGAGGAGTTAGAAACCTTGAGAGATAAACTAGGCAAATTTGGTGGTCATGAAGCCTTTAACAAGATTATTAAGGTGCAAAGAAAATCCAAAGAAAAATTTGGCCATGGTTTCAAAGGCAAAAAGATTGTACATGGTGAAGAAGTCACCATTTTTTAATTTTCTAGAAATTCGTGTCTTGAAACTCATAAGTGCAAGGACCTCCCTGAAAAGGGTAACCTATCAAGGGGTCCATTTAGTGCTTAACAGCACCTACATGCTAACAAGGAAAAGGACGCAAAACGATTTGGGTACCTAAGAGTAAAATAATTCTTATTGTAGATCCCTTTGATAGTAGGAAAGAAACTCCAGTCATGGTACCTGGACAGTGGCTGCTGACGACACATGACAGGCGAAAAGTCTATGTTCCAATCCCTAAGCCCTATGTCTAGTGGGGTGTGTTGACTTTAAGGGAAGCTGCAAGAAGATTGAAGAAAGGATGAAGGCTTGATGTTTTAGCTTTTTACATGCCCAATCATTTTAAGGCATTTGTAATTTGTCTAAGTGGTTCAAGTGTTTTTCCTTGTGATCTTTCATTTGCATTTGCATTCTCATTATCATGCATACATAGTTTTTGATTAAAATCTCAAAGCAATCCAATGATTTCATAAGAAGTTAAGTTCTCATGGCTAAGTCTTTGAAAAATGAAAACTTACTGTTTTAATCGATTACACAAGCATTTTAATCGATTAATTACATTCATACTATTTCTGGAAAAGCTTTGAAGAACAGTTTAATCGATTACCAGTTTCTTGTAATCGATTACATAGTAACATATGAAAAAACATGCATCACTAGAATAATCGATTATTCTGTTATGTAATCGATTATTTTAACTTGTTAGTCACGATGCCTTACTAGAATAATCGATTACCATTTTTAGTAATCAATTACACAGGCCGGGTTCGTATTTTTTATATTTGAGCTTTACTAGTTTAATCGATTATCTTGATCATGAAAACATTTCCAGGAAGCTCAAGAACATAGTAATTGATTATGCTATATTTTAGTCGATTACATATGGTTAAATAATCGATTACCTTGTCGTTTTAATTGATTATTGTCAGTTAAATCAGTTTTATAACAACTTTGCTTATCTTGTCTTTATAAATAGACTTAGAGCGAATTGTTCTGAGTAACTTTGAGCATTTTGTGTGAATCACTAAAAGATTAGAAAGATTTTTCCAAAGCCAAAATATTGATTTATTCTAAGAGTGAAAAATCTATCATGAGATCAAGAGAGTAAAATTCTTGAGATGAGTTTTTAAAGAAAAGAAAAAGAAAAGATTTTAAGAGTTCTTATTCTGAGCTTTGAATTGCATTCAACCTGACTGATTGATAACATCATTCATTCATTCATTCATTTGAAGGATCACAGGTTGTATCTCTTGAATCTTTCTTTAGAATTTTTCTGTTTATTAAAAATTTTGTTGATATATCTTTGATTCTTTAAAGTGGTTTTCTAAAGTAGGGTTCTCTAGAGGTAAGAACATAGTAGGGTTCTCTGGGTCTTGATCATTTGAAGTCTAAAGGGTTTAGATTTCTGTTTCTTTATCTAGTGTGGATAAAGGTGATCATTGTAAACTGCTTGTAAAGATTCGTTGATATAGTGAAAACTCTAACCTAGTGTGGGTTGGAAGTAATTGGATGTAGCCTCCATGGTTGAGAGGTGAACCAATATAAATTGACTTGTCTCTTGTCTTGAATTCTGTATATTTCATTTCTTATCTTTGTGAAATCAAAATATTATCATCAAAGAAATTATTTATGTCATTATATGCATATCGAGGATTGATCTTGATTGAAGAAAGATTTCTGGATTTTCAAAAGGTGAACAAGTGATACAATCCAAGATTTTAATTCTGCAATTTGTTTTAGAGAATTTTAAATATTAGATTTGAACCAATTCACCCCCCCCCCTCTTGGTTTATTTGCAGTATATTCATTGTGTTTTCAGGGTGGTCACTTTTGGAGGGAATAAGAAAGGTCTGATAACTGGTATAGGTAAAGTATGTATTCCTCCCTATCCTCCAATAGATAATGTTTTACTTTTAAAAGGATTGAATCACAACCTACTGAGCATAAGTCAATTATGTGACAGTGGATACAATGTCACATTTAACAAGGATATGTGTATCGTCTAGAACAAGGACATCTTCTTTGCTAAAAGAAAAAGAAATCTCTATAAGATTAAACTTGGTTATTTGTCCAATCAAAAGGTGTCATGCTTACTCTCAGTCAAAGAGCATCACTAGGTATGGCGTAAGAAGCTTGGACATACTAACTTGAGGTTAACCTCAAAGCTTCAAAAGCATAGCCTCGTAAAAGGACTTCCAAAGCTGTCATATAAAGATTGTTCTTTTTGTCAAGCTTGCTAGAAAGGGAAACAAGTAAAAAGTTATTTTAAAGCCAAAAATGTTGTTTCCATTTCTAGGCCTTTAGAGCTCCTACATCTTGATTTGTTTGGACTATTTTTTCCATTTCTAGGCCTTTAGAGCTCCTACATCTTGATTTGTTTGGACTAACTAGGACTGCATCCCTCTCTAGACACAGGTATTGTAACGACCCACCCTGTCGTTATGCATTACTAACTCTAATCGTGCAATTTTTGAATTTTAATGAAAACTTCATTAATTTGATTACGAAAATGGTGGTAAATTATTCACGATATTACACTTGTCATACTATATATAAATATGTAAATAAATACACAAACATGAATGTCTTAAACTATCACATGTCAGGATATAAGTTAATTGTATTTACAAGTATTTACGTCTGAAATGTATATATCCATAAAAAAGAAATCAAGAGACAAACTAAGAAAGAGTTGATTATCAAAACATAACTCTTTTCCAAAAGGTAATCCATCATCATCACAACAGCTTGGCGGCTCCAACCAAAAAGAATTTCCCTCTAGAGTCACCTAATGTTGCTCATCTGCTCACACGAACAAAGGTTCGCGATCATCACAGGTACCAACCACATGGTACAATAAATGCAAGGGTGAGTTTATTATATAAAACCAACAAGCATTAGGTAACAACAATTGGAAAGGAAACAACAATAATAACCATAATCATTACCCAAGATCCATCAATCCAATACACACCTGACATACCAATCATCCAATTCATTTCATAATTCAAAAAATCAAGTTAACAATGATGCATGCTCCTGATTTCACTCTCACCATGCAATGTGGTACCATATCCAGGGAAATATCCTCTCATAGGAAAATGATTCATCACCTATCAAGGTCATCATGTCGTGCACTGGCCATTCCCCCCCTGGTGATCAGCTAGCGGCCTTAGGGAATTCCAAAACCGATGGCTCCTTAGTACCTGCATTTTTAGCCTATAGAAACCCACAGGTACGCGCATGCCTTCATTCTATTTCAATCAATGCAATATGAAGTATGAAACATGGGCATCATCAATGCATGACCCGGCTAGGAACAAATCGTTCCTCGCAAGGGTAACTCATCATGCAGCCCCATGTACATACATAACACACCAATATGGGCTCACCGATGCACTAACTGTGGCTATGAACGAATCCTTCCTCGCAAGGGTAACCAATCGATCACTCCATCCCACGTGGACATACACATCATACAACTATGCCACCATCAATGCATGACCTGGATAGGAACAAATCCTTCCTCACAAGGGTAACCCGTCATGTACTCCTATGACATTGTCTACATCAACATTATCTCTCATGAATGTCATTATCAACATCAACATCACATCCTCTCAATATCATCATCATACATATCAAAGTCATCTCATTGTGTGGTGTGGATACACATGGATACCAATAAGTCTACTATTGTGTCTAGTCAAGATGTGGTTGTCTCCAACACACCATCGAACGATCAACCTAAAGAAGTCAGAGAACCAACTGGATGATTGTTGAGGATACATCATCTAGAGTCCCAAATCATTAGGGATACTAAGGGCAAAGTCCAGACAAGGAACTCTCAAGCATACAACATTACTCTCAGAGATCGAGTCAAAACACATAGACAATGCTATGTCTGATGAGAACTGGGTCAAAACAATGCAAGAAGAGTTGGACCAGTTTCAGAAGAATGATGTTTAGATGCTTGCAAAACTCCCCAAAGGTAAATTACTGTTGGAGCAAAGTGGGTGTTCAGAAACAAGTCGGACGATACATGTAAGGTTGTGAGGAACAAGACTAGACTTGTCGCCCAAGGCTACTCACAACAAAAAGGTATTGATTATATTGAAACCTTTGCTCTTGTTGCTCGTCTAGAGGCAATACATATTTTACTATCCTTTGTTGCCTATCATGGTATGATATCAAATGGAAGTAAAAAGCACATTCCTCAATGGTATTATTAAGGAAGAAGTCTATGTGGAACAACCCCCTGGGTTTGACAGTTCTATTTACCTTCATCATGTTTTGAAACTTAATAAATCCTTATATGGCTTAAAGCAAGCTCCTCAAGCTTGGTATGAAAAGAAAAGTTCATTTTTAAATGAAATGACTTAATAAAAGGAAAGATAGATACTACCCTATTTCACAAAGATTATGGAAATCAATTCCTAATCGTCCATATATATATATATATGTGTGTGTGTGTGTGTGTGCGTGGACGATATCATATTTGGTGCTACTATTGACTCCTAGTGTGAGGATATTTACAAGCTCATGCAGCCAAAGTTTGAAATGAGTAAGATGGGAGAATTGAAGTTCTTCTCGGACTTCAAATCAAGCAAGCAAATAAAGGCATATACATACATCAAACAAAGTACGTGAAAAAAGTCCTGAAGAAGTTCAAGATGAACCAAACCAAGTACGTGAAAGAAGTTTTGAAGATGAACGATGCAAAGCATATGAAAACCCCCATGTATCCAACCACTGTACTTGGATACTTGGACTGGATGATGAATCAAAGAAGGTGGACGAAAAGACATAAAGAGGAATGATAGGATATCTTCTGTATCTCATTGCGTCCAGACATGACATTATGTCTAGTGTATGTATTTGTGCCAGATTCCAAAAGAAACCTAGGGAAGTTCATTTGTCTGCTATTAAATGCATATTTAGATAATTGATTGGAACTCCTAACCTTGGTTTGTGCTTTAAGAGAGAAAAGGAATACAGGTTACTTGGTTACTACAATGCGGATTTCATTGGAGATAGAGTGGAACAAAAAAGACACACCGGAAGCTGTCACTTCAATGGTGGATGTTTGGTTTCTTAGACAAGCAAGAAATAAGGAACAATAGCTCTATCAATGGCAAAAAAAAAAGTATATATCAACTACAAGTTGTTGTTCTCAACTGTTGTGGATCAAACATCAGCTTGAGGACTACACCTTTTTTAAGAGTAACATTCTTATTATTTGTGATAATATTTTTACCATAGATCTTTCCAAAAATCCCATAATGCATTCATGTGCCAAACACAGAAATAAAACATCATTTCTTAAGGGATCACATTCAAAAGGGTACTGTGGAATTAAAGATTGTATCCACAGAAGATCAACTTGCTGATTTATTTAGAAAACCCCTTACTGAGGAAAGGCTAATATCATTAAAAGAAAGGCTTGACATGCTTTCTGTGGAATGAAATTTCAAATCTATGAGAAGGGTTTCAACACATCACTAAGAATCTAAAGGACCTATCGTCCAATGAGCTTAGTTAGTATCTGTACGCTGCACACATGTGTCCAACATATGGATTGTAACCCTAGACGATGACTTGATGAAATGTGATGTTTTGTATGCATTTATGCTTAGTCATTTAAAGTGGACCAGATCTTTTTGAAAAAAGCCCATTTCCTTTCAACTCCCCCCCTCCCCCGTTTTCTCTCTCTTTACCCCAAACACTTAACGGTCACCAATATAAATCAAGTCGACCTTTCACTATCAACCTTTTGCACACTCTCTACATTCTCTCTTCCTTAGAAACCTCTGTATCCAAAACCTTCTCTTTCTCTTAGAAAATTCTAGAAACCCTAGCAATGGCCAAGAAACAATACCAAATCCAAACACCTAAGTTGAACCATGTTAGAATTAAAGAAGCTAAAGCAAAGAATTCAAAGAGGATTGAAGAAAATGAGTTTTGATATTTTACATGCCCAATCAATTTGATGGCATATGTAAATTGGGTTTAAGTTTGGTTCATTAGATAAAGCTTTATAATCCTCATTAGCTATTGATAATTCATGCATTCATGCATTCATTTGATAGGAATTAATCATGTAGTAATAAGCAAACTTATAGAATTTCATAAAGGCAATTAGGAATTGTA
>QARZ01040385.1:63349-86126 GCA_013407115.1 Glycine latifolia
TATATCTATCTTTGTATAGGTTGTATCTAAGTTGAACTATACATGTGATATGTTGTGAAACTGCTAAGGGCCGTGATGGCTAACTTAATATGTGTTTTGAGATGAACAGGTATCTGATATACACTGTAATAATGTGTTGTGTTGTTGAGATTCTATGGCCAGTAGAATAGAATAGAATATATACATGTTTGAGAAAGTCCTGATGAGAAATGTGCCCATGTAAATGGATGTAGCTTCCTCAGGCAAATAATAGGAAGTCCTGATGAGAAATGTGCCCATATAGATGGATGTAGCTTCCTCAGGCAAATAATGGGAGATCCTGATGAGAAATGTGCCCACATAAGTGGATGTAGCTTCCTCAGGCTAATGATAGGGAGTCCTGATGTGAAATGTGCCCACATAGGTGGATGTAGCTTCCTCAGGCAGTGAAATCGAAAGACCTGAGGGATGAGTGCCCCTGTGTGGATGATCTCTCTTAGGCAGTGTATGAGAAACCTGAGTGAATGAGTGCCTGAGTGGATGATCTTCCTCAGGTAGAAAGAGTGTGAAAGCCCTGGGAATTGAGTGCCCTTGACGGATGATCTTTCCCAGCCCAGGATGGATATAGGTATGTTGTATCTCTAGGAGAAGGTATCCTAAGGGGATGAGAGTCTCTTAGAAAAGCCATATCTGGATGTGTGAAGTCCTGAGTGGTTTTCTCAGGCAATGTTTTATATAGTTTCATGAGGCGGTGCCTCCCTGATGTGGAAAGTGTCCAGTGGATGACACTCGTGTTATGGTACCTCTGTGAGCTGGTTATGAGGAGCCAGAATGAGATTTTTATGCTATGTTTATGGTTTTAGTATCTTTGTGTGTGTGGAGGTGAAACAGGGGGAGGGAATACCTCCAAGGACCCTGAGTTTACTGAGATGTTTATCTCACCCCTGTTGGGGCCGTGGTTTTACAGGTGATTCTTCTAGCAGAGAAGGGCGGCCACAGGGCAGGAGGACCTAGCAGAGATTGCTGCATGGCTATGGGCTGCAGTTGAAGAGTGAAGTGAAGCATCTTGGTTGATGCTTGTTTTGTTTTCCCTGTGTGGGGACATGGTGTGTGTGCACACCTGTTATGCTGTACATATTCTTTTGTATAACCACAGGTGTGGTTTGAACTCTGAGATGTATATATATGTACAGAACTGTTGTTATATCTTTAGTTGATGATTCCTCCTGATTTTTATGTTGTGAGTTTTCTTGTATAACTGCCTACAGCTTATGTCTTGTGTTATACTGGATCAGCAGGGGCTTGTTTTATGATACTGTATGATGTGTTTTTATGTTCCATACATAATGTAATCAAGAAATTTGGTTTGATATGCTTCCGCTATGTATTTAAATAAAGTTTTAAGCGCTGATCTGATATTATGAATGTTAATACACCGGGTGCACACGGGGTGTTACACAAAATACACGTAAACACGAATAACAGGTTGCATAGTAATAACATAATAGTTCCTAGCCTCATCTCCCACCACCATTCCAAAGCATCAAGGAATATTATCACGGATGCCATCTATATTAAAAAAACAAATCTAGTGAGAAATAATTTTCTCGGTGGGCAAACTAAACCATTCAATAGGTTAGTATGTTACTACTTCACAAATTATTTGCACATTCCATAATTTATCAATATAATCAATATAAATATTCAAGTAATCATTCAAACAATATATGCATGAGAAAATTCTAGGGTGCACATGGTCTCTACATCCCTACCCGAGTGTAGTACACTGCGGTCGTCTTAGGTTAAACAATGCATGATTAATTCCAATGTGCACCTGGTCCCTACATCTCTGCCTGCATGTAGTGCCCATTTCGGAAAGTAGGAAAAGAAATTGACTAGCTAGCAAGCAGGGGTAAACTACTCATGCAAATCTCTTCATGGATTAAGAAACAATTCTAATATATCATCACATAAAATCCATTCTTTTCCTTTGTAATACAAATCATGATTAATTCCACACAATTTCATGGAAACTTTATCACAAAAATCATAACAATATCAAATATGTGGCTCAGCCAGCATCAAGATCTTATGAAATCACAAGTTATGTTTATATTGGCACTCATGAAATTTTACTACAAAAATTATGACACAACCAATATATGGTTCGACCATCATCCATGGTCCATACAAGTTCATGCAATCTTATGCATGCAAATACTATCATTAAGTTAAAGAACAACATGATTGTACTATAGTTAGTAAGTTCCAATATACCACCCAATATAAGTTCCACTTCCTTTCTACTTACACAAAAGAGATAAAACATATTCTAGACCTTAATCTCCTTTCAAGTTGTCATCCTAAGACTTAATCCTCAAAACTGAACCACTCTAGTATTTAAAACTATTTCAACATACCATTCAACTTCTACATCTCAACATCAATTCAAAACAATCCCATTATATATAAAACTAAACAATCCCAATGGTCATCAAAATCAGTTCAAGAGTTCATCAAAATCAATTCCAACAATCACTTATATTTCAGCACTCCAACTCATCAATATATTCCAACACTTAATCAACAATAACACATCATAAAGTAACCTTTAAGGAGCTGAAAACTTAGCCTAGTGTGCTTAACCAAAAATATGCACCATTAAGCATAAAAGTTAGTCCAATTAAACCCTTAAAACAAGATTGAAAGCCTAGCTTACCTTAAGTAAGTTTTCTTCCAACTGCTCCAAGTACTCGACTGCACACCTTAAGGTCTTGAAAGAATGAAAATCTTGTCTTGTATTAGATGGTTTGGAAGGAAGAAGAGAAGGAAATGGAGGTGAAGGGTTGCAGTTTGGAGCTAAGAAAGAAGTGAGAAGGATGAAAGCAAAATGAAGAGAGAAAAGGAAGAGAATGGCCGTGAGGTTGAGAGAAAGTATTGCACGTGCAGAATTTATTTTAATCAAAGGGAGTATTTATAGAAGAAAAATTAATTAGGATGGAAGCCTAGTTAGTCCTTAGTTAGTTCTAGTATAACTAAGCCATCATTCCATGAAGATAATTACTAGATTTTTATGTTTAATTTTAATTTTATGCATTAAATGCAAGCTTATCCATTCATCAAGCAAATATTCCCTTCATAATTGCTCAAGATTCACGTCCAAAGCTTCCTTAAGAAGCTTGTTCTTTATGTTTTATTAACATATTGCGGGGTTTCACCTCTTGTTTCATGCATTCACGTATACACATACATATACACATGGTTGCACCTATTTTTTAGTGTTTATTCTCTTTATTATACTTTCATGTGGCTTCCTTAAATATGCATATATGCTATCCTTTAAATTTTGTCTCTTTTGGTTTATACCACTTGTACTTCATGTGCTTTTCAATTAATGTTGTAACACCCAGAAATTTCGGTAACTTAAAATTTATGTGTGATGTATTCCTTGTATGATTTGATTAATTTATTAATTAGGATTAGTTGAAATGTTATATGAATTATTCGTGTACAATTGCTTGATGTAGAGGTCAAGTTATGTGAAGTTTGTTTGAAATGCGTTTTATTTGAGTGATTCCGAGTTTGACTCGAAACTTGTTTTAGTAAAATCAGAATTCTGGATTTGTTAACCGTTGGATTGTCTTAAAATTTTAAAGAGAGCTTCCTAACCCACATATGTAACTTTTGACCATTGGTATTGTCAAAATAATGTCTAAAACATGAGAAATTAATTTTTCACTAAAGCAGAAAATTCTAGAATCTGGTCAGCTCGCCCAGGTGAATTTTGCAGGCACTTTTGCTCGCCTGGGCGAGTGAAGTGTTAGTATATGGATGTCCTAGAGACAATCTTTTCATTAGATTATGACGTACATGTACTTTTCATATTGTCATGAATAAATTATAAGCACTCTTTATTTTGTTTCATATTCTGTCTTGATATCATTATTAATATATGAGTAACTGGATAAAACCCTTGGAATAAAATAGGTATCTCTTGAGTATCTGTGATGGGATCACGATCATAAGGATTCGAGGATACCAGATGTCTACTCCTAAATTTTAAGTTCCTAGTCTAGAGACACTGAGAATGGGGATCAGTGATTTCGGGTAAGACTAGCACGACTTAACTACTTGTATGCAGATACAAGGTAAAGACCTCATGAGCTACAGACATGAAGATGTCTTAGCTAAAGTCGTGGGTGGACCTATAAGGGTATAGCTCGCACTGAACGAACCCACAAAGAGACTCTATGAGGAAATCTCACAGATAGTATCATTAGAGTAGTCTCTTATTATTTGGGTGTGTCTTTCCTTAGACCAGAAGTTTTCACCTAGACTGTGTTCTAGAAGACATGCTTTGATTGTATACCTCGTCTGCCTTAAACATGGAGACACATAGGTACACCTTTGGGCATGTCCTGAAAGAACACGAGTCTAGGGTGACTAGCTAAAGGAATTCGTCAAATCTCTGTGAGAGATTAGGTTATCTGTAAACCGGAGAAATCGGGATGAGATTTACGAGACTCGGGAATCTATGCACAGTAAAAGAAATCATGAGATGATTTGCCTTTAGAGTCAGTAAAATTGGAGACTCCCTATTTCGTATTAAAGCTTAAACTAGACCGCAATGGCTGATACGTTTCCTTACCCTAGGTTTTATGGGAAGGTAACCGAGACGAAAGGAAATACATACGAAAACCAAATAGATTTAATAGGATGATCTTGTCATTTACCTAACTAGTTATGGGGCAACAAAGCATTGCTAGTGCTCTGTGTTGTCATTAAATGAGTAGTGGTCTTGTTGGGCCCAAACTCATTTATGTCAGTAGCTATGTTGGGCCTAATGGGTCACACACTAACACTTTATTGTCATGACATTATAGCATTAAAGGTTTTGGGCCTAATAATGGTTGTTGGCCCAAGAAAGAGTTTGGATACTTATCTTAAAGAGAGAGGGGCGCATGAATGGAGTTAATGGGCTTGGATAGTGCAAGAAATTATTAATTAATTTAAATAGTTAAATTAATTATCTAATATTTAAATTTGATAATTTAAATTTTGAATTTAAATATTTGAATTTAAATATGAATTAACTATAGTAGTTAGTTTCATATTAAAAGGAGAAGATAAGAGCTAGATTTGAATTTGAATTCAACTAGAATCTTATCATGATCATGTCCTAGATTTTAAGAAGAAGTTTCAGAGCTAATTATAGGCATATACACGGCTGATATATGATTATCTTTTGGCAAAAAAAAATAATAAATCCCAAGTAATTGACTTGGTGTTAGAAGGATAAGATAGGAGGTTGTTGGCAATTTTTGAAATGCAACAACTCTATCTTATCTTCACGTGTGGGATGCTTCATGATCAGATTTTTTGGTTAAAAATTTGACTCAAACTCTTCTATAAAATGTGCTATTGTGATCATAGTTTAATAATAGTTTTTGAGAGGAAAAACCCTAATCTACTTTCCTTTATTTTCACGTGCCCCTTTGTGTGAGGTTTGGCTGAAAATTCAGCCACCAATATCATCTATTGGTGAGTCTCTTAGATAAGTAAAAACACTCTAAAACCTAACCTTCTTCCTCTCCATTGGTATGCCTAGCTTGCCTCCTTTGGTGTTTGTTGGTGGCCTTCAAGAAGTGTTCTTGAGTCTTGACAAGAAGTGGTGTGGATCAACATTAGAGGGCTTGTATCTTCAAGCCTATCCTTGATCATCAAGTTTGGAATATAAACAAGGTAACATCTATGTCTTAAAGAATGATTCTTGTGTGGTATGTGTGTTTCCGCTTGGAAAAATTTTTGTTTTTTTCATCTCACATGCCTTCGGGCTTCAAGGCCCTTTTCTTTCATGAAGGCGGTGATAAATACGTACAACAGCCATAAATCACGAAAATGGCTTCCTCTTCCCCAAAACCAGCTCCCAAGCTCCCCCACCACCCACGGCCACCGATGATCACCACGAGGCACTGCCACTTGCTGTTGGACCACCGCACGAAGAGGAACACTTTAATCTGAGCAGAATTTTTGAAACTCTTCTCAAAGTTTTGGTAGAGAATGGAGCTTCCAGGTCCTTCGTTCTTGGTTTCCTTGAGCTAACCTTGGTTTCTTTTGTCTTCTTCTAGCTAGTTTAAGCTTCTCTTAGTGTCTCTTGTGTTTTGGGTACCGTTGATGGGAGTGTTACACTTCCTTTGAAAAACCCTTTGAAAATGAGATGTTGTAAAAGTCTCCTTTTTATGAAATTGATGTCATTCTTGCAATCCTTGTTGAACCCCGATCACATTGGTGTGATCGGAATTTCAAAATGATGTCTTTTGATGTAAACTCCCAAAACACCCTTTTAGCCCCTTTTTGATTTGAATGGGTATTTGACGCCAAATGTTAATATTGATCTTACCTTGGAAATCTATATTAAATTCTCTTCGATTTGGTATATAGAGCTCTACGTTTGGACGAAAACACGCGTATTGAAGGATCTCCAAAACAACACTGTGAGGTTTTAGCAAGAGAACTCCTAGTTAGGTAAGAGAAGTTTATTATGTTGGTAATAGTTTAGATACCATAGTTAGGGGCTAGGGAGTCCAACTATGAGGATATTTGTTTGTCCCTGGTGTGTGCTGGTTTTCAAGAAAAACTAAGTTTTTAACTAATGGGATGGGATGTATTTATGATTGATGTGTGTTTGTCCTTGTGTGTGTGCTTGTTTTCAATATAAATGACATTTTTAACTAATGGGATGCGATGAAATTATTATTGATGGATAAAACTGTGAATGATGTTGTTGTTGTAATTGATTGGATTTTTGGGAAAAGTCTTAATTACAGAGGAGACTCTGCCCAAAATTTTATAATATGTTTTCCTATTTATTTATTTATTAAATTTTTAAAATGGGCATAAGAGTGTGTTTTATATATTGTAGTCCTCCTCTTTAATTTAGAATTTTCCTAAAAATATCAGTCTTGTGATATGATGAATTGTGAATGTATGAATTTGGGTTGTCTGAAGATCTGGGGAATGTGAATCTCAAGCATCTGTATTATGTATAGATGTCAAATGTGATTGCTTGTGATGTCGTTGATGATATTGAAATTGAGATGCCATTGATGTAGTTGATGATGTTCAAATGAGATGATATTGATATGCATGATGATGATATTGAGATGATATGATGTTGAGGTTGATAATGACATTGATGAGAGATAATGTTGATGTGAACAATGTCATTGTGTGTGGATATACATGGATACCTGTAACGCCTCAACTTACGATCTTGTTATTATTGATTTTTAATGAAAATTCTTTTCAACTTACTTAAGAGCACCCAATTGAATATAATAAAATTTTGCCAATAACTGATACTCCAAGAAAATTTCATCACTGATTAATATTTATAAACCTGAAGTAACATATAATAAGAGTATAAACTGGCACTGGTTTTATTATATAATACAAATAACTAGAACATTCTGTAACAGAAGAATACATCTTCAAACAACACATCTTTAAACAAAATCTTCTTCTTGTAGACAGCTAGGCAGTCTCTCTTTGCTGTTCATCTGCTCACCCGAATGGAAATCGAGGTCATCGCAGGTGTCAACCACAGACACAAAACATATGGTAAGTTTATGATAAACATAATTTAAGCAACAGGTTATATTCAATGTGCAGTTAATCATAACAAGTCCACAAGTTTTAGTTTTAATTTTATATGATGCATGATTCTCTCAAACTTTTCAATATTTGGTACCAATTGTCAAGATAGCCCCATCCCAGTGGCATAGAACTTATCCGACCAGTCAGGGTCTCCCGGTGTTGCACAGGTTCTCACCCACACTTCATGTGATCATCATGGGTGGCGTGATTCCCCACCGCAAGAGTCACCCCCCAGCTCAAACTCATCTTGTCTGAACGCACGGACTCAGTTCCTGTAGCTATCCGACACACCTCGTCTCTGAGGCACACCTCCACTCTGAGGCAACTCTTATGAGACACATGAGACTGAATCACTTATGCATATCTCATTTATTTTATCAACTTATATTTATTTTCAACATCAGTCTTCAATCACTATCTCACATAATTTACATAGAAATTCAACATAAGTCATGTACAGAACTCAGCTTATTATTCATGTATGGAAACTTAACATATCATTCATGTACATAGATTCATAGAAACACTTAGCAACACATGAACTTCATTCAAGTATCCAAGCATATAGTCAGAACTCAACTCCAACAATTACTTAGATATAAGTCATACTTCACAGAACTTCAAACATTTATTTAAAACACAAATAACATTAAACTATCCTTATCATAAAACTTCCCTATACATACCTTATAACCTCTTTGCTAAGCTTGTCTATCTCTTCCTAAGAGGCTAGCTTCTACACGTGATTCTTTAAAGGAAGTGGGGTCTCTTTATGCTTTGAAAATGAAAGGATGAAAGTGAAATGAAAGAGATGGAGGAAGAGAGATTCACATGGAATAGGTAGAAGAATGGAGTCTTGAATGTGACTTCCACTCAAGGCCTTCCTCCTTTTATATAGAGTTTGGAAAATAATAAAATATTCAGGGACATTTCCACCCTTTCTAGCTAGTTACTCTCATTTGGTTTCAATAGAACTTAGTTTTATCTCATTCCATTACATTCTAACTAAGCTCATAATTACTCTTGTTAAATATCTTCCAACTTTACAAAAATCTTCTAAGCCATGATGACTTGTTTCCAAGTGTCCTTCCATTTGGCAAGTTCATGAATCTTCTCCATTGTTCTCCATCTTTCACGTGAACATCAAGGAAATAAGAGAAGATTTTTCTTCTCTTCATGCCATCTTGTACATATGTCTTTCAAGGTTATGATGGCTTCTTATCCCTTCATCAATGGTGGCTCATCAATGGTGGCTTACAAGTGGCTAGATATTTCTTAAGCCTTCATAATTGCACCTTATCATTTTAATTTATGAACCTTAAGATATTTTTCTACTTATCATGTTTTCATTTCCTTAAAGAGGAGAAAATTGTGTGGTTCTCCTTGTGTCCACATGTCACCTTTTATGAAGAAGAAGAATTCAATTCCAACATGACTTCACACATGGTATTCCTTAAGAGGAAGTAAAGTTCAATTTGAACTCTTCTACCTAAAGGATAATATTGAATAATAGAACTCTAGAGATTTCCAGAAACTGACTTCAATTACAGTATAAATTGCTCACAAGCAGTCTATACAGAGTGCTACACAGACCTTACATACAAGACTGCTCTTATCTTAATTCTGATTGGTTCGTTCTGCTTCTGACCATCAAAATTACTAAACCATCTTATTGAATAAGTCTATTCATTCTACAATTAAGAGAAAATTCCACAGATTCTATTTATCATTTTTCCATATTTTTTCTGATGCTTGAATTCTCCTAAATAAAATTTCAAAGTTACGACCTTATAAAATTCATAGAAATTCTATTATGAGGCTTTCTCTCACAACAATTATTTTGGTAATTTGTCATCCAAGGGCACTCTGTAATTTCATCAAGCTTTCACAAAATATCTAAGGGTATCTTGGTAATTCTAACCTCAAGGGTACTATGGTAATTTGTCATTCACCCTGGGGGCATGATTGTAATTTTCACCATAAAATATCTCAACAAAATATCTAAGGGTATTTGTGTAATTTTGGCCCAATGGTATTTTTGTAATTTCCACTTTAAAATATATAACCAAAAATATCCAAGGACATTCTCGTCATTTTTATCTCAAGGGCATTTCTGTAATTTCTGCTTCAAGGGAGGGTAATATGGTCATTTCTCTTCAAACATTTTTGTAATATCTCTAATTAATATTTCACCCAAATAATTTAAATATAGACCAATCAAATCTCACATAATCTAATACTTACATCAAGAATAATTCATACAATATACATTTGCAGTTATTGAAATTTCAGGGTGTTACAATACCTATAGGCGTGTATGACAGGTTACCCTTGCGAGGAAGCATTTGTTCCTAGCCAAGTCATACATTGATGGTGCCTATGGTTGTAGGCTGTGTATGTACACGTGGGATGCAATGACCGGTTGGTTACCCTTGTGAGGATGGATTTGCTCCTAGCCACGGTTAGTGCATTAGTGAGCCCACATTGGTGTGTTACGTATGTACATGGGGGTGCATGACGGGTTACCCTTGCGAGGAAGGATTTGTTCCTAGTCGGGTCATGCATTGATGATTCCCATGTTTCATATTTCATCTGTATGTGTGGAAATAGAATGAAGGCACACGCGTACCTTTGGGTTTCAGTGGGCTGAGAATGCAGATACTAAGGGGTCATCAGGTTTGGAATTCCCTAGCGATGCTGGCTGATCACCGGGTGGGGGAATGACCAGTGCACGACAGGGTGGCCCTGATAGGCAGTAAATTATTTTTCCTATAAGAGGCTATTTCCGGGATATGGTACCACATTGCATGCTAATAGATGAGTCAGGTGCATGCATCATTCTATACATGATTATTTGAGTTGTAAAATGCATTGGATGATTGGTTTGTTGAGTGTGTATTGGAATCATGGATTTTTTTTGTTAATGATTGTGGAGGTAATGTTGTTTCTTTCCCAACTACTGCTATCTGATGCTTGTTGATTTTATATAATAAATTCACCCTTGCTTTTGTTGTACTGTGTCGTTGTTACCTGCATTGATCACAAACTTTCGTTCATGTGAGCAAACGAGCAGTAGTAGGTGACTCTGGAGGGAGATTCTTTTTGGTTGGAGCCGCCAAGCCGATGTGATGACGTTGGAATTCTTTTTGGGAAAGAGTTGTGTTTTGTTAATCAACTCTTTCTTAGTTAGTTCTTTGACTTTTTGTTAGATATGTAATTTCAGGTGTATATACATGTAAAACTAAAGAAAGCTCTAACATGTGGATGACATGTACTGATTTAATATATATGTACATACGTGTTTAATTATGTAATTGTAATATGTGTATGATAATTGTATTATCGCGAAAAATTTATTACCATTTTTATAATCAAATTAATAAAGTTTTTATTAAAATTGAGATATGCACGATTAAGAGTTAGTAATATCATGGCGAAGAGGCGGGTCATTACAAATGTGGTAGCTACTAATGTGTCATTACCTATTAATTTCCTTTGACCAATCATCTAAAATCTTATGTCTTTATCCAATACTCCACACGGCTAGGTCTCTTTATTTTACTAAAGTTTGTTTCTTTCCTTAAGTTAACTAATCATGCCTAAATCTATTCTAAGCACTTCTAAGCTTACCCCTTGAATCCATTAGCTTCTATCCTATCCTTCTTATATCACACTACCATCTCATGTGTTCCTTATGTGATAATTTTCCTCATAACACCAAATCTTTCCATCATACAACCATGTATTAATCATCACATGGTTATACTACTCTATAAGCATATCACAAGTAATTCAATCATTAATATAAACTCAAGATTTAATATAAAAAAATTGAGGATGTTATAGTTCACCCCCCTAAAAGAAAATTTTGCCCTCAAAATTTGTAAATACCTGTAAACAGTTATGGGTACTCCTTTCTCATTTCTAATTCTAACTTCCAGGCATATTCTTCCAAACGTCCTTATCCCCATGCTACTTTTACCAATGATATAGACTTACTTCTTAATTGCTTCACTTCTCTTTCCAAAATTCTCATTGGGGGTAAACTCACAGTTAAATTATCTTTTAACTATATTGATATAGATTCTAAAACATGACTAGGGTTAGGGATATACTTATGGAGTTGAGAGACATGAAAAACATTATGAAGATTGGAGAGATTTTGTGGTAAAGCTATCTGATAAGCTATTGTCCCTATTCTTTTAAGAATTTGGAAAGGAACAATAAAACGAGGACTCAACTTTTTGACCTTCATTGCTCGTCCTATTCATGTAATGGGAGTAACTTTAAGAAAAACATGTTCTCCTTCTAGAAATTCTAGAGGTTTTCTTCTTTTATCAACATAATTTTTTTGTCTATTTTGAGTCATTACCAATTTCTCTCTAATCTTTTTGATTTGCTCTGTGGTTTAAGTTACTAGGTCTGGACCCAAGAGACTTGTTTCCCCAAACTCATACTGATGGAGGTCTTATTGCAAGCTAAAGGTCTAGAAGATGAACAAGAAGCACTTCCTTTGGTGAGCTTTAAAGGACCCATGACAAGAGCTAGAAACCAAGCCCTTCAAGACCACATCAAAGTAACTTCGACAAGCATGAAGAAGCACACCAACTCAAGGACAACAAGGGCTGGATTTTGTACTCCAAAGTTGAATTTAATTCCATAAATTCCAGCACTTGTCAGAAGCAAAAGTAGTGACAAATAAAAATTCTTTTAGTGCAATTGTGTAAAGAGGTGTAGGTGCACCTGTGTGTAAATTGTGTAGCACCTTTGTGATCTTGTTGGCTGCACCTTAAGGGTTAAAATACTGCACCTTAGGCACGGTTTGGGTTAGCAAAGAGTCACTTAGGGCAGCTTGCACCTAAGCTTGCATTTAGGCTCCATTAGTTGCATTACAAGTTTCATTTGAATTGTCATTTCATGTACATTTGACTTGTAATTTTGTGGCCTATATAAGCTGCCCCAAAAACTGTATGAAGAACTTTGGATTTCATTTTTACAAATTCTGAAATTTGTGTAGAGAGTTTCTCTCTTGTTCTTGTGCAAGAACCTTTTGTTTCTTATCAATGGTTTCATGCTATTGTGGCGATTCTTCCTAGGCTTATTGGAAAGCTTTTCCATGGTGTCATCCATCTTCATCTCTTACCTTTTCCATCTTCCATTACTGCACATTTAAAGCTTCTAACCAGCCATATTACACGTGACGTTGGACAGCTTGTGTTCTTGGAGAATTCTTGAAGTTTGGGTTTCATTGCAAGGTAGATTTGGAAAAATTAATGGCTAATGGGTTCAGCCATACATCATGTACCATCTAGAGCCTAATCCTTGTGAGATTCTTCTTCAAAGGTAAAAGAAACCTGCACCTATCCAAAAACCATAAATCTTCTTCTTTTCCTAGTGTTAGTTTTCAAACCCTTAAGGAAAAACTGACGACAACGCCTATGTTAGTTTTGCCTAATCTAAGAGAACCCTTCGAGGTGTATTGTGATACATCAAAGATGGGTTTGGGAGGAGTGTTGATGCAGAATGGCCAAGTAGTGGCCTATGCTTCTAGACAACTCAAGACGCATGAAAGCCTTAAGTATCTGTTTAGTCAAAAAGAGCTGAACATGCGTCAGAGGAGATGGATAGAGTTTCTTAAGGACTATGATTTTGAGCTTAGCTATCATTCTGGCAAAGCCAATGTAGTGGCTAATGCTTTGAGTAGGAAGTTCCGACATGTATCTTCTCTAATGGTTAGGGAATTGGATCTCTTAGAACATTTTAGAGATCTTAGCCTTGCGTTTGAGGTTACCACTAATAGTGTGAGACTAGGAGCTTTGAGGATTACTAGCGGTTTTCTAGGAGACATTAGAGAGGGCCAGAAATCTGATCCTTCTCTAAAGACTTAGTTAGAAGCCATAGCATCAGGAAAAGATAGTAGTTTCAATGTGGGATTAGATGGAGTCCTGAGACTTCAAGATAGAATCTGTGTCCTCAATGTACCTAACTTAGGAAGATGATCTTGGAGGAAGGACATAGGAGCAGTTTGAGCATTCACCCTATTGCTACCAAGATGTATCAGGATCTCAAGACAATGTTTTGGTGGCCAAACATGAAGAAAGTGGTTAGTGAGTTTGTATATGCATGTTTAGTCTGTCAGAAGGCTAAGATAGAACATCAGAGACCCTTGGGGAAGTTGCAACCCTAGAAATACCCCAGTGAAAGTGGGACAACATTTCCATGGATTTTGTTGTAGGACTACCAAGAACCCTGAGAGGTTTAGATTCTATCTAGGTTATTGTTGACTGATTGACCAAATCTGCTCACTTTATCCCCATAAATATCAGGTTTTTCTTAGAAAAGTTGACCTCCCTGTATATTAGTGAGATTGTCAAATTACATGGTGTGCCGTCTAGCATAGTATCTGACAGAGATCCTAGATTCACCTCTAGATTTTGGGAGAGTCTAAACAAAGCATTGTGAACCAAGCTTAGGCTAAGTTTAACCTATCACCATCAAACTGATGGTTAGACTGAAAGAGCCATTCAGTCTTTAGAGGACCTTTTGAGGGCATGTGTATTAGAACAAAAAGGCTAGTTGGGAGAGTTTTATGCCGTTAATAGAGTTTACCTATAACAATAGTTTTCATTCTACCATTGGCATGACTCCCTACGAAGCTCTGTATGGTAGGAGGTGTAGGACACCCTTGTGTTGGCTAGAACCTGGAGAGAACTTCATTTTAGGACCTGAAGTGGTACAATAAACCACTGAAAAGGTCAAGTTGATCCAAGAGAGAATGAGAACTTCTCAGGGTAGGCAGAAGAGTTACCAAGATAAGAGGATGAAATACCTAGAACTTAAGGTTGGTGATCATGTATTCTTGAGAGTCACTCCGTGGATCAGGGTTGGTCGAGCCTTAAAATCCTGAAAACTCACACCTTGTTTTATTGGTCCTTTCCAAGTTCTCAAAAGAGTCAGCCCTGTAGCATATCAAATTGCATTACCTTCGTCCCTTTCTAATATTCACAATGTCTTCCATGTGTCCCAACTTTGTAAGTATGTCCATGATCCTTCTCATGTGGTCAAGTTAGATGACATTCAAGTAAAATAAAACTTGACATATGAAACATTTCCTTTAAGGATCGAAGATCAACGAACGAAGCACTTAAGAGGGAAATAGATTCCTTTGGTCAAGGTGATCTGGGGAGGTACATCAGGAAAGAATACAACATGGGAACTGGAGAGTCAGATGCGAGAATCAAATTCAGTCTTGTTTAAATCAGGTAAGTTTCGAGGACCAAATTTCTAAAAGGGTGGGAGAGTTGTAACACCCTGAAATTTCAATAACTGGAAATAGATATTTGGTGTATTTGTTGTGTTGTTTGATTATTTGATTAATTTAGACTAGTTGATTTGTTATGTTATTTTATTGTTTGATAAGTTTGGATTAGTTGAATTTTTGTGTAAATTATCCTCGTGCAATCGTTTAGTGTGGATGTTAAGTTATGTGGAGTTTGTTTGAGCTGCGTTGAAATTGTGTGATTTTGAGTTTGACCCGAAACCTGTTTTAGTAAAATCACCATTTTGGATTGGTTAACCGTTGGATTGCCTTCATATTTTAAAGGTAGGTTTCTAACCCAAATATACAAAGGTTGACCATTGGGACTATCGAAATAACATCTTCAACGTGAGATATTAATTTTTCACAGAAGCATCAATTTAAATTTAATGCCTTCCAAAATTCGCCTGGGCGAGTCAAGGCGGTAATAAATTCGTACCAACAGAAAAAATCACGAAAATAGAGGCCTTCTTCTTCCCCACACCTTCCCCCAACCTCCCACAATCCACAGCCATCGGTGACCACCACGAACCATCGCCGCTTGCCGTTGGACCACCGCACGGAGAGGAACCCTTTAATCAGAGCGGAATCTTCGAAACTCAACTCGAAGATTTGGTAGAGAATGGAGCCTCCAATCCTTCTTTCTTGCTTTCTTTGAGGTAACCTTGGTTTCCTTTGTCTTCTCTTAGCTAGTTTAAGCTTCTCTTAGTGTCTCTTGCGTTTTGGATAATGTTGTGGGAATTTTACCACTTCCTTGAAAACCCTTTGAAAATGAGATGTTGTAAAAGTCTCCTTTTTATGAAACAAATGTCATTTCTGTGATCTTTGTTGAGCTCCTGTTACATTGGTGTGATCATAATTTCAAAATGATGTCTTTTGATGTGGACATCCAAAAAACACCCTTTTAGCTCCTTTTTAATTTGAGTAGGTATTGATAACCGATGTCATATCGCTTCAAAACAATTAAACTACGCTAATTCTATAGCACAGGATTAACCTAGGTCGACTCAAAGACACAATCAATATGGTTCCAACTTCGACTCACTAGTAAATAATATTGGGATTTTTATCAAACAGTTTGCATGCGATAAATGAAAATTGCAGAAAAACGTAGCAAAATAGAAACTAACAGAAATGATAAACGTTATTCTAAAACAGATTAAAAAGCATCAATCCAATTCACCAAACCAAGCAATACGAATTATCATAGTTCTCAGATAATGATTTTGTTGTGAAAGTTCATTCAATTTCATTAGAAGCAGTTTAATCAAATTAACCCCTAAATTAATTAAAACCACAAACCTAATTGAAATATCATCCAAATAATCTATGATTAAAATTTGAAATTAGGAAATGAATCTATAACCTAATCCATTTTAAATCCTAAACACATTCATAATCATGAAAATTGAATAGAGGATTGAAGAAGAAAGTGAACATTCACACAAAATTTGAAATACCAAACCAAAACTCAAATTTTCCTTGCTTGGGCTTGGATCCTTGGATTGATTGATTGTTTAGCCTTCCATGATCATCATCAATGAAAGCCCCATGAAATTAGTGCAAGAAAATGGAAGAACATAAATGAAAATGAAGAACAGTGAAGAACAGTTGAGAGAAAATAAGAGAAAGAGTTTTAATTCTAAAAACTTCTAAAAGTCACTACAAAATATGTTTGTGCTAAAATGAAGTCTCTCCTTCCAAATAACAAAAATCACTAAAATATAGTGACTGAGTCAGTAGGAAAGGATGGGTCATAATGAAGCCCAACTAATCTAACTAATTACTAATTACACCAATTTCGCTGCCCAAAATTCAAGTGCAGTGGTTCTGACTTCCAAGCCTAAAATGACCCTCAAAATGATAGAATTGGCCTCGGCTTATCCCTGGTAAACTTGTAGATATTTTCTTTATCTTTTCAGGGACTACTTATATTTACCATTTGGAGTTCTGTAGAGCTCCCTAGGTCTTGCACAAGGAAGATAGGTCAAGTAAGCAAAAACTCCAAAAATAAGCAACAATTATCAATTAAGCCCACTTGTTTGCCTAAGGCAAAAAATGAATTAGAATGGGAAAATAAAAGTCTAAGAGAAGTCAAATAAGCTAAGAAGAATAGAAAAATATTAAACTAAAAATATTCAATCAGGTATTTGACCCTAAATGTTAATATTAACCTTACCGTGAAAATTTATACTAAATTATCTTTGATTTGGTATATAGAGCTCTACGTTTGGACCAAAGCACACGAACTTGAGAAATCACAAAACGAAGTTTCAAGGATCTAATAGAGGGATATAGATAGGTAAGGAGAGTTTATTATTTAGTTATAATTTTGATACCATAGTTGGGGGCCAGGGAGTCCAACTATGAGGATATCTGTCTATCCTTGTTGTGTGCTGGTTTTCAAGAAATACTATGTTTTAAACTAATGGGATGTGATATATTTATTATTGATGTATGTTTGTTCTTGTTGTGTGCTCGTTTTCAAGAAAAATTGTGTTTTTAACTAATGGGATGCGATGAATTTGCTTGTTGATGGATAATAATTATGAATGATGTTGTTGTTGTAATGATTTGATTTTTGGGAAAATTCTTAATTACAGAGAAGACTCTGTCGAAAATTTTATAATGTGTCCTCCTATTTAATTCTTTATTAAATTTTTAAATGGGTATAAGAGTTTGTTTTCTATATTGTAGTCTTCCTCTTTAATTTAGAATTTTTCGGAAATACTAGTCTAGTGGTAATATGGATTGTGAATGGATGAGATGATGTTGAAATGGGATAATGTGATTGGGTTGATGATGATGTAATGAGATAATGTTGATATAGTTGATGATGTTGAATATTGATGTTTATGATGATGATATTGAAATAAAATGATGTTGAAATTGTTGATGATATTGAAATTGAGATGTTATTGATGTGGTTGATGATGTTGAAATGAGATGATATTGATATGCATGATGATGATATTGAGATGATATGATGTTGAGGTTGATAATGACATTGATGAGAGATAATGTTGATGTGAACAATGTCATTGTGTGATGTGGATATACATGGATACCCATGGGGGGTGCATGACTGGTTACCCTTGCGAGGAAGGATGTGTTCCTAGCCGGGTCATGCATTGATGTGCCCATGGTTGTATGTCGGGTATGTACACGGGGGATGTAGTGACCAGTTGGTTACCTTTTCAAGGAAGGATGTGTTCCTAGCCACAATCAATGCATCGGTGAGCCCACATTGGTGTGTTGTGTATGTACATGGGGGTGCATGACGGGTTACCCTTGGGACAAAGCCAATGTAGTGGTTGATGCTTTGAGTAGGAAGTCCCTACATGTATCTGCTCTGATGGTTAGGGAGTTGGATCTCTTAGAACAGTTTAGGGACCTTAGCCTTACGTGTGAGGTTACCCTTAACAGTGTAAGACTGGGAGCTTTGAGAATTACTAGTGAGTTGCTAGGAGAAATTTGAGAGGGCCAGAAATCTGATCCTTTTCTGAGGACTTAGTTAGAAGCCATAGCGTCAGAGAGAGATAGTAGTTTCAATGTGGGATCAAATGGAGTTCTAAGACTTCGAGATAGAATCTGTGTCCTTAATGTACTTGAGCTTAGAAAGATGATCTTGGAGGAAGGACATAGGAGCAACTTGAGCATTCACCCGATGCTACTAAGATGTATCAGGATCTCAAGACAATGTTTTGGTGGCCAATATGAAGAGAGAAGTTAATGAGTTTGTGTATGCATGTTTAGGCTGTCAGAAGGCTAAGATAGAACATCAGAGACCCTCAAGTAAGTTGCAACCCTTAGAGATACCCCAGTGGAAATGGGACAATATCTCCATGGATTTTGTTGTAGGACTACCTAGAACCACAAGAAGTTTAGATTTTATTTGGGTTATTGTTGACAACTTAACCAAATTTTCTCACTTACCCCAATAAATTTAAGGTTTTCCTTAGAGAAGTTGACCTCCCTGTATATTAGTGAGATTTTCATATTACATGGTGTGTCATCTAGCATAGTATCTGATAGAGATCCTAGATTCACCTCTTGATTTTGGGATAGTCTTAACAAAGCGTTGGGAACCAAGCTTATGCTAAGTTCAGCCTATCACCCTCAAATCGATGGTCAGACTGAACGAACCATTTAGTCTCTAGAGGACCTTTTGAGGGTGTGTATTAGAACAAAAAGGTAGTTGGGAGAGTTTTATGTCGTTAATAGAGTTCATCTATAGCAATAGTTTTTATTCTACCATTGGCATGACTCCCTACAAAGCTCTGTATGGTAGAAGGTGTAGGACACCCTTGTGTTGGCTAGAACCTAGAGAGAAGCTCACTTTAGGACCTGAAGTGGTACAACAGACCACTGAGAATGTCAAGGTAATCCAAGAGAGAATGAAAACTGCTCAGAGTAGGCTTGGCTTCAATCTTGATTTAAGGGTTTAGTTGGACTAAATTTTATGCTTAATGGTGTAGATTTCTGGTTGGCATACTAGGCTGAATATTTAAATCCTTAGTGTAACGCCTTGAAATTTCGATAACTAAAAATAGATGTTTGATGTATTTGTTGTGTTATTTGATTATTTAATAAGTTTATATTAGTTCAATTTTTGTGTAAATTACCCTTGTGCAATTGTTTGGTGTGGATGTTAAGTTATGTTAAGTTTGTTTGATCTATAATTAAAATGTGTGATTGATAGTTTGACCCAAAACTTGTTTTAGTAAAACTACAATCCCAGACTCGTTAACCGTTGGATCGCCTTCAAATTTCGAAAACAGATTCAAAACCCATTTCTTCCTATTTTTACCATTGGGATCTTCAAAATAAAATTTTTGATGTCGCACTATGTGCGACCAGCGTGCTAAGTGCAATTCCCAAACAAAGAGGAAATTGCATTGCGTAAGACGAGCACGCTGAGTGAGACGAGGAGCTTATAAATACGTCCATCAGCTCAGAATATGTGTTATTGGGAGGATTCGATAGAGAACAAAGCCTTCAATCCTCCTTTCTTGGTTTCTTCGAGGTAACCATGGTTTCCTTGTCTTCTCCTAGTTAGTTTAAGCCTCTCATAGTGTCTCTTGTATTTTGGGTACCGTTATTGGGAGGTTTTACACTTCCCTTGAAAACCCTTTGAAAATGAGACATTATAAAAGTTTCCTTTTTATAAAACTGATGTCATTTTTGTAACCTTCGTTGAGCCTCGATCACACCAATGTGATCAGAATTTCAAAATGATGTCTTTTTGATGTGGACTCCCAACACACCATTTTAGCCCCTTTTAAATTTGAGTGGTTATTTGACCTCGAATGTTAATATTAACCTCATCTTTGAAATCTATACTAATTGTCTTCGATTTGGTACATAGAGCTCTGCGTTTGGGCCAAAGCATGTGAACTTGAGAGATCTCAAAAGGACACTACAAGGAGCTAACAGAGGAAGATAGATAAGTGAGGGGAGTTTATTGTTTGTTTATAGCTTTTGATACCATAGTTGGGGTCAGGGAACCCAATTATGGAAATGTATGTATGTCCCTGTTGTGTGCTGGTTTTCAAGAAAAATGATGTTTTAAACTAATAGGATGTGATATATTTATTATTGATGTATGTTTGTCCCTGTTGTGTGCTCGTTTTCAAGAAAAATTGTGTTTTTAACTGATGAGATGCGATGAATTTGCTATTGATGGATAAAACTATGAATGTTGTTGTTGTTGTAATGATTGAATTTTTGGGAAATGTCTTAATTATAGAGGAGACTATGTCCAAAATTTTATAATATATTCTTCTATTTAATTATTTTTTAAATATTTAAATGGGCATAAGAGTGTATTTTCTATATTGTAGTTCTCTTCTTTAATTTAGAAATTTTCTAAAATACCAGTCTCGTGGTAAAAATGTGGATTGTGAATGAATGAAATGATATTGATGTCATTTATGATATTGAGATTGAGATGTCATTGATGTTGATGATGTAGAAAATGAAACAATGTGATGTGGTTGATGATGTTGAAATGAGATAATTTAGTTAGTAATATTGAAATGAAATGATGTTGATGTTGTGGATGACATTGAAATGAGATGATGTTGATGTTATTGATGACATTGATGAGAGATAATGTTGATGTTGACAATGTCATTGTATGTTGTGGATACACATAGGGGGCGCATGACTGGATATCCCTGAGTTTACAAATTTTAAGCCTTCCTAAAGTGAGAAAGGGATTGCTTAAAATTCTGGTCTCTATCCACGGTCAGTGCGTTAATGAGCCCATGTTTGTATGTTGTGTATGTACATGGGGGGTGCATGACTTATTGGATATCCTTGTGAGGAAGGGTTTATGAATTTTAAGCATCCCTAGAGAGGAAAAGGGATTGTTTAGAATTTTGGTTCCTATCCACGATCAATGCATTGATGGTGCCCATGTTTCATACTTTATAATTGCATGGATGGAAATAGAATGAAGGCAATGTGTACCTGTGGTTTTTATGGGATAAAAACGCAGGTACTAAGGGGCATGTCACTCGATTGGGAATTCCCTTGAGCCTCTGGCTGATCACCATGGGGGAATGACCAGTGTAACACCTTGAAAATTTACAAGTTGATAGATATTTTGTGTTACTTAATTGTTTAATATATTTCTTGCAAATTGCTGTAAAGTATGCCCATTGGTAATTGTGCTTGAACATAAGTCAAATTTTGTGGCTAAAGATAATTTGTTCGTATAGACATAGTAAAAACGGTGGTGGCTTTGGTAGCTGTCCGGTCACTCAAGTTGGCAACTATGGTGGCTGTGATAGCTGGCTGATTCAAGTTGTTGGCAACTTGCCTTAGTGCTTCATCTATAAATAGCAATGCCTGAAGTGGAAGCACAATTCACTCTCACTTCTGTGCGTGTTTCTCTTCTTTTCTCTCTCTAAACTATTTGCACTAGAAATCTCTCTTCTTTCATCTTCTGTACCACTTAAACTCTTGAGAACCACCATAGCAGCGGCGGAAAATCCTCTCCATTAAGAAGAAGTCGTGAACAGAGCTTAAATCTTTCATTCCTGGTTGCTGTAAGAACTTACGTTAGTTTGAAAGAAAGGAATTCTTGACCAGGTAAGGGGAGTTTATTATGTTAATAATAATTTTAGATATCATGGTTGAGGTAAAGTGTGTATCTATTGTTTGATATTTTGTATGAAATGGATTGATGATGATGTCTTTAAGTGGTGTATTTGTGAAGAAGACGACTATTGATTGGGTAAGTCGGCTTGAGTATATGATATGCATTAAAACATTGTTGTGTTGATGGAGGTCCAAGTCAAGCCAAAGGTCTAGAAGGGGAGCTTGAAGCACTTCCTTTGGTGAGCTTCATAGGACCAATGACAAAAGCTAGGACTCAAGCACTTAAAGACCATATTCAAGCCAATTTGGGCAAGCATGAAGTTAAAAACCTTATCAAGGACGACAAGAGCTGGATTTTGGTGTCTCAAGTCCACTTTAGTTCAATAAATTCTAGCACTTGTTAAGAGAAATTCAATAAAACATTTGTAAATAAGTAGTTACTGCTTTAATCGATTATTTGGGCTTGGTAATCGATTACAGGATGTTTAGAAGCATTCAGGAATCATAGACTTACTGCCTTAATCGATTATTTCGTCGAAATAATCAATTACTAGGCAACCAGTTGAAAGCAGGAAGTATAACCTTACTGCTTTAATCGATTACTTCGTTAGTGTAATCGATTATTTTTCAGTTTCTTACTGATTTAATTGATTACCAAAATGAATTAATTGATTATATCAGTTTCAGATGGTTACTGCACAGTTTTTGGAAGCCAAA
>QARZ01040387.1:18136-56803 GCA_013407115.1 Glycine latifolia
AATAAGTTAAATTCTTTGTATTTCATGATGGCTTGTACTTGGACTGTATTGATGGACTGTGCGATATTCTGGACTGTTTTGATGAATTGTAATTGTATGAAGCGTAGTGAGAAAGAATTCGCTTATTTGAAGCAATAAGAAAAAGAAATTTTCATGAAATTTATAACTAAACTCATTCTAATACATAAGGGTTATGAGATTTTATCTAAAATCAATTAACCACGAGAGAGAGTAAAGAGAGGCGTTACAAGTCCCACAGGAAGGAAGATATAAGATTGAAGGATAAAGGCATTGCTTTAAAGCTGGAAGTCAGTGATGACTCAGATGATGAGGAGGAGATTGCAATGCTTGTGCGAAAGTTCAAAAAACACTTAAAGAACCAAAAGTATAATGGAAGCTCAAGCAATAAACAGGTAAAATCCAAAACTTTCTCTTCTTTAAGAACTAATTATAGTTGCTTTAGGTGTGGCAAAACAGGTCATAGGATTAAGCATTGTCCTGAAGTAGAGCAAGAAAGTAGAAAGGAGAAGAAGGCTAAAGAGCATAAGAAGTATGAAAAAAAAGAGTTCAAGAAAGCAATGATGGTTGCTTGAAGTGATTCTGATTCAGAGGAAGAAGACTCTGAAAATAGTGAAATTGAGGCCAACATCTGTGTAATGGCTGGAACTAACTCTGAAGATGAAGACACTGAGGTAAATTTTCTTGAGCTGAGATCTTCCATGCAGTTCTTAACAAAGAAGCCTCTATTGAAAGTGTTAGACTTTGTAATAGATGAATATTTAAAAATATGTGAATATAATGATGACTTGCATTGCCGGCATGTGGTCTGCACCTAAACATATTTTACGCATTTATTGAAACCACCAGTTTCGTGTGTTACACATTTCAAGGAATGATAACTCTGAACGTACATAATACACGATACTATGTGGATGGGATTAATTATTCATGTTAAATTAAGATTTGTGATATGATGACCTTGGTGACTTAAAGAATGGGCTTAAGAAATTCTCTAAGGCCAATAAAGAATTAAGAAAAACAAACAAGAGCCTAGAGGAGAAAATCACTAGCCTTAAGAATATCGCATCTGAACTTGAAAACGAAAATGCTTCTATGGTTGTTAAATTAAAAAGGCATAAGAAAGAGGAATGTGTGACAATTTGTGATGCTATATTGGAAGAAAAAATTGAAAAGTTGGGGGGTGAGGTAGAAAAGTTAACTAAAAAGAATAAGGACCTCCAAAATAGGCTAGAGTCTACCCTTAGGACTCCCAAGGTAGATAGACCCAATGTTATTGACTGGTTGAATAAGAATTGTAACACATCTAGGCATGGGTTAGGCTTTAAAGGTAATAAGAAATGTACCTGGAAAACAAAAACTAAGCATGAGGACATGTATGAGAAAAATGTGAGTTATCATTGTGGCAAGGTAGGAGATCTTAAATTTGAACGCAAGAGTAGGATAAAAGCTATTGAAAAGAATGTCACATATGTTAAGAATAACTATTTCTACATACAAAGTAAAACAAGTTTGGGTTAGAAAAGATGAGCTTTCTAACTTTGTTGAGAAGAAGAAGGGACCCAAGCTAGACTGGGCTCCCAAAACTAATCATTAATTTGTGACTGTAGGTTAGAGTGAGGGGGAACAACTCGTGGTACCTTGACAGTGGTTGTTCCAAGCATATGATAGGAGACAAATCAAAATTTCTCTCACTCAAACCTTTTGAAGGTGGAAGTGTGACCTTTGGTGACAATAACAAAGGGAAAATTATAGGCGTAGGTAAGGTTGGTAAGTCACCATCACACTCCATAGATAATGTGTTTTATGTTAAGGGTCTTAAGCATGATTTATTAAGCATTTCTCAATTTTGTGATAAAGGTAACAAAGTTGAGTTTACTTCTAATAAATGCTTAGTAACTTGAATGGATTCAAATGAGGTAATTCTAGAGGGTAAAAGAATTAGAAACACTTATCAAGTTGATTTGAGTTGTTTGCCAAATCTTTCTCTAACCTGTTTGAGTGTTTTAGACAATGACCCATTGTTGTGGCATAAGAAGTTAGGACATGCTAGCTTGAATCCCATTAAGAAGTTGAACTCATATGAACTAGTTGATGGTCTTCCATCAATAAAAGTACAAACTAATAAGGTATGTGATGCATGTGCAAGAGGTAAGCAGGTAAGATCCTCCTTTAAATCCAAGAATATGGTAAGTACTACTAGACCTTTCGAACTCATTCATATGGATTTGTGCGGACCAATGACTATCATGAGTAGGTCTGGTAAGAGATATGTTTTTGTGATTGTTGATGATTTCTCTAGATTTACATGGGCTATTTTTCTTGCAACAAAAGATGAGACTTATGATGAATTTAAAGCTTTTCTCAAGAAAAATCAAAATTTATTTGAACATCAACTTGCTTCTATCATGTCTGATAATGGAGGAGAATTTGCTAACCAAAAATTTATGGAGTTTTGCAGGAAACATGGTATTGACCATAACTTTTCAGCTTCTAGGACTCCACAACAAAATGGAGTGGTAGAAAGGAAAAATAGAACACTAGAGGAGATGACAAGAACCATGTTGATTGTAAGTGGTCTTCCAAGAAATTTCTGGGCTAAAGCTCTCAACACTGCCTATTATATCATAAATAGAGCAATGATCAGACCCTTGTTGAAAAGGACACCTTATGAGCTACTCAAAGGAAGAAAGCCCTCACTAATGCACTTGAGAACCTTCAGTTGTAAGTGTTTTGTGCACAATAATGGTAAGGATAATTTAGGTAAATTTGATGCATATAGTGATGAGGGTGTATTCCTATGATACTTCTCAAAGAGTAAGGCTTATAAAGTATATAATAAAAGAACTGTGTGTGTTAAGGAAAGTATTCATGTAATATTTGATGAGTTTGATATGCTTGATAAAGTTGTGCAGAATTCTGATGATTTTGATATAGGTTTGATAAGATCACCTACAGGATTAAATCACAACAAAGATATGGAAGATGACTCAGGGATTGGAGAAGCTGATCACAAAGAATTAGGAGATGCAAACACTAGAGAGGAGGAACCACCTGAGCTTATTACTAATCAAGAAGGAGTAGATGAAAAAACAACTGATGAGCTTGCGATGAATCAAAGTGAGGAATTTCAATTCATAAAGTTGAAACACCAGAGCTCACACCCAGTAGACATGATTATTAGTGATATAAGAAAGAGAGTACAAACTAGATCTCAAGTTAGGAATTTTTGTGCTTTTAACGCTTATATCTCCCTTACTGAGCCTACTAGTCATATTTTTGTTTTGAGTGATTCAGATTGGGTGTTAGCTATGCAGGATGAGCTTCATCAGTTTGAAAGGAATAAAGTTTGGCATCTTAAACCAAGACCCAAGGATAAAATTGTAATTGGATTGAAGTGGGTATTCAGGAATAAGTTAGATAAGCATGGCTCCATCACAAGGAACAAGGCGAGACTGGTGGCTAAAGGATATAATCAATAGGAAGGCATTGATTATGGAGAGACCTTCGCACCAGTGGCAAGAGTGGAGGCTATCAAAATTCTCATTACTTTTGCATCCTACATGGGCTTCAAGCTATATCAGATGGATGTGAAGACTGCATTTTTGAATGGTTTGCTGCAAGAGGAAGTATTTGTTGAGCAACCACCTGGATTTGAGGATCCCACCATTGAAGATTATGTCTACAAGCTAGACAAAGCTTTGTATGGATTGAAGCAAGCTCCAAGAGCATGGTATGAAAGACTTTCTAAATTCCTTTTAGCTAATGGGTTCAAGAGAGGTAAAACTGATAAAACTCTCTTTTTGAAATTCAAGGTAGTCATTTGTTAGTTGTACAAGTTTATGTTTATGATATTATTTTTGGTGCTTCTAACAATGATTTGGTTGAGGAATTTGCAGGGCTAATGAGTAGTGAATTTGAGATGAGTTTAATGGGTGAGTTGAATTTTTTCTTAGGACTGCAGATAGTTCAAAGTGAAGGAGGAACTTGGATTCATCAGCAGAAGTATCTCAGAGAACTTATCAAAAAATATGGATTGGAGTCTTCAAGGACACATTACACTCCTATTGCTACAGGTGACAGAATTCATGAAGACAAGGATGGTAAGAGTGTAAATTGTACTATGTATAGAGGTATGATTGACTCTTTGCTATACTTGACTGCAAGTAGGCCTGATATAGTTTTTACTATAGGATTATGTGCTAGATTTCAGAGTAATCCAAAAGAATCCCACCTAAAAGCTGTAAAAAGGATCCTAAGATATTTAAAAGGGACAAGTGATTTGAGCTTATGGTATCCTAGAGGAGCTAACTTTGATTTGTTTGCTTTTAGTGATGCTGACTTTGCAGGTGACTTAGTTGGTAGGAAAAGCACTTATGGGATGGCACAATTTCTCAGTTCATGTTTACTGTCATAGGGATCTAAAAAGCAAAACTCAGTGGCTTTATCCACAACTGAAGAAGAGTATGTAGCAGCGGCTTTGTGTTGCACACAACTATTATGGATTAGGCAACAACTTTCTGACTTTGGTATTAGTATAGGTTGTATGCCTATTTTTTGTGATAATACTAGTGCCATTTGCATTTCTAAAGATCCTGTGTTGCATTCTAGGACCAAGCATATTCATATAAGACATCATTTTCTTAGAGATTGTGCAGAAACTAGTTTAATCGAACTTAAGTTCTGTGATACTGAACAACTAATATGTTAAAATTTCTTTTCCCCAATGATTGACTAGTTTAGAAAAGAATGGACATTCATGATATTTGTTGAACTATTTTGTTTCTCTCACTTCCATATTCACCTATCTTTATTATATCGTTCACTTCATATACCTTCTTGTGTTATTAATTCTGAAGTGCATGCCTTAATATTGTAGTGAATTTGCTATGTTGTGAGGAATAATGTGCATGTGTGTTTTCTCTGTGAGGCTGGAAATCTTGAACTTGTATGATTGAAGCTCAAGGCTCATTGTTTGAGATGTTTCATAAGTTTACTAAAAATGATATAGGCCATATTTGGTCGGTTGAGCCTTTCAAGCTAACCCTTTCAGTATTTTATATCCCTAGTCACCCTATTTGAGCCTTAACTCTAATTTTTATTGATAAATTACAATATGCAACCCTTTGTATTTTGATTAAAAATCCCTTTTAGGTGTAGGTATGCATAGTTTCTAAAGCAAGTGGCATGAGGTGTCTGGTTGAAAAAGAAAAAGAAAAAGGGGGAATGACAGTGGAAAGCAAAAGAAAAGAAAAATCATCTTGATTCAAAAAAAAGGAGAAAAGAAAATTAAAGTTGAAGCTAGACATGGCAATGATGGAGTGCTTTTAGTTAAATTTTTGTTATCATTCTTAGCCTATTTGACTTCTCTTGGACCTTTATTTTCCTATTCTAATTCAGTTTTTGTCTTAGGCTAGTAAGTGGGCTTAATTGCTATTTGTTGCGCATTTTCGGATTTTTGCTCACTTGACATATCTGACTTGTGCAGTGCCTATAGAGTGCTATAGAACTCCGAATGGAGCGTTCTAGGAGTCCCTGGAAAGATAACAAAAAGATCTACAAGTTTGCTAGAAATAGACCGAGGCCAATTCTGTCATTTGGAGGGTCATTTTAAGCTTCGAAATCGAAACCTCTGCACTTATAATTTTGGGCTGCGAATTTGATTTTATGGTTGTAAATAGCAAATAATTAGAATTGATGGGTTTTGTTCATGGCCTATTCTTTTCTTCAGACTTAGTCACTACATATTAGTGACTTTAGTGAAACTTGGACAGTACTTTACATTTTGCACAAACAAGTTTATTATTTCTTTTCTTTAGTTTTTAGAATCAAAAGCTTGTTCTTCATTTTCTCTCATTTGTTCTTCATCTTCTTCATTTCCACTTTGCTATTCTTCCATTTTTCTGCACTTATTTCATGGGGCTTTCCTTGGTGATCATCATGGAAGGCTAAATAATCACTCAATCCAAGGATCCAATCCAAGCAAGAGGAGAATTTGAGTTCTGGTTTAGTATTTCGAATTCTGTGTGAATGTTCACTTTCTTCTTCAATTGCTATTCTATTTTCATGATTATGAATGCGTTTAGAATTGAAAGCAGATTAGGTTATGGATTCATTGCCTAATTTCGAATATAAATCACAGATTAATTGGATGATATTTCAATTAGGGTTTGTGGTTTCAATTAATTTAGGAGTAGAATCGATTGAACTGCTTCTATTGAGATTGAATGAATGTTCATGATAGAATCAACTTATGAGAATGATGATGATTCGAATAGCTTGGGTTGGTGAATTGGATTGATGCTTTCTAATCTGTTTTACTTTACTCTTTGATAATCTTGTTAATTTCTGCATTGTTCTTTAATTTTAGTTTGTGTTCTTGCATGTTTTACTTTGCGCATACCAACTGTTTGACAAAATTTCCCCTTATTATTACCAATGATTTGAAGCTAGAACCATATTGATCGTGTCTCTGAGTCGACCTAGGTTAACCCTGTGCTGTAGAATTAGCTTAGTTAAATTATTTTGAAGCCACACGACAAACGCATATCAGGCAACGAGACCCGAACCCGTGGTATCCGCTCCAACCCGTCCCGATTTTAACGGGGAAAAACTGAATTTATTGGGTTCAGGTTTTCCCCGCATCATGAATTCGAGGCAGGGGCGGGTTTGGTATTGGGATATCCGCCCCGCCCCCGCCCCCGCCCCCGCCCTACCATTAACTGAATTACAAATATACCCCTATATATATAAAAGGAGAAAAACTAAACCCTAACCCTCACCCTCTGACCCTCACTTCTCATTCTGGACTCTCTCCAAAAGTTTCTCCTCACCAAAGCCGTCTTCATCGACGACGACACCTTCTCCAAAGCCTCCCTCACCGCTGACCAAGCCCACTCCATCAAGCTCCTCCACCAACGAGTCCAAACCTTCGCGAGAGAGGTCGACGCTGCCATCACCGCCGTCGTGCCTTCACGTCGCCATCATACGACTAAACAAGGTTTTCTCCATTCACTCCTCTTTTTATGAGCTATTCATTGAATTTGTGTCTGTGTGTTATAGCGATGCACAATGTTAATTGATTTTCTCTGCTCTAATGTAATTTTGCCCAAGGGAGCTTTTTAATTGGTACTCTTTTGTATCTACCTTCCCCAATATACCCAAGACTTAAGAACTATACCTTTTTTTTTCTTTTCTATTATGCTTGCTCCGCAAGAAGAGATCGAGAAGCATAATGAAGAAATTAAACTTCTGGAAGCTATAATTTGAACGCTTGGAGGAAAGGAATCGCTCTCTACGTCTCAGTAGAAATAACTTATTATAACCATTGGCCTACTTGCAGATTTATAATTCTTGCAACTACTCTGATCTTTATTGCTCAAGTTTGTAAGTTGCAGCCTTGCCAATTATCAAGAAAGGGTACAGTATTCACTCTGAAAATGATCAAGAATTTTACATAGTAGGATCCTTTTATCTTCATTGGATTGAATGACTATTTAATGATAGATTGGTTGTCAGCATTCTTTATCGGTTTATCTTCAGAAATACATTGGATTTGCTCCTTAGTCCCAAGTAACAACTATTCTTTATCTTCATAAATACATTGGATTTGCTCTTTTGTCCCAAGTAGCAACCATCAGGGAAACCAAGTTTTGTACCAACTTTCTAATTTTTTTTATCTTCGTAATTTACACCTAGTAATTTCTGAGATATATTCCTAGTTTCTCATAGACCTCACTACAATAATTTTTTTTTTACCTTCGTAATTACACCTAGTAAATAAGTCTTTGTTTTTTATCTATCCACAATTGTTTGTGTTTTGATGGCTGAAACTTCTTTGAGGGACTTGAGAATTGAGATGGGTTCGCTAATTGCAACTTGGTATTTTAATTAAGGCTTTAATTTGTAATTTATTTGTGTCCCTTTAAGCATCACTACAAAAATCATTTGGTGCTGCCTTCTGCACATGGATTGTGATCATTTCATTTGTAGGAGACTGACATGGGCATGCTAGTGCCTAGTGTGTAAAGATAGGGCCTTGAAGCCCGAAGGCATGTGAGAAAAATAAAAAAATTTCAAGTGAAAACATACATACCACACAAGAATCATTCTTTAGGACATAGATGTTACCTTGTTTATATTCATAACTTGATGATCAAGGATAGGCTTGAAGATACAAGCCCTCTAATGTTGATCCACACCACTTCTTGTCAAGACTCAAGAACACTTCTTGAAGACCACCAACAAACACCAAAGGAGGCAGGCTAGGCACACCAATGGAGAGGAAGAAGGTTAGGTTTCAAAGTGTTTTTACTTATCTAAGAGACTCACCAATAGATGATATTGGTGGCTGAATTTTTTGTCAAAACTCACACAAGGGCACGTGAAAGTGGAGGAAGGTAGATAGGTTTTTTTTATAAAAAAAAACAATTCGAGAACTATGATCACAATAACACACTTTATAGAAGAGTTTGAGTCAGATTTTTTTAACCAAAAAATATAATTATGAAGCATCCCACACGTGAAGAAAAGATAAATTTGTTGCATTTCAAAAATTGCCAACAACCTCTTATCATATCCTCCTAAGACCAAGTCAATTACTTGAGATTTATTTTTTGCCAAATGATAATCATATATCAGTCGTATGTAAGCCCTATAATCAGCCCTCAAACTTCTTCCTAAAATCTAGGACATGATCATGATAAGATGCTAGTTGAATTCAAATTCAAATCTAGCTCTTATCTTCTCCTTTTGATATGAAACTAACTACTATAGTTAATTCAAATATTTAAATTCAAATTTTAAATTATCAAATTTAAATATTAGATAATTAATTTAACTATTTAAATTAATTAATAATGTCTTGGACTATCCAAGCCCATTAACTCCATTCATGCGCCCCTCTCTCTTTAAGATAGGTATCCAAACTCTTTCTTGGGCCAACAACCATTATTAGGCCCAAAACCTTTAATGCTATAATGTCATGACAATAAAGTGTTAGTGTGTGACCCATTAGGCCCAACATAGCTACTGACATAAATGAGTTTGGGCCCAATAAGGCCACTACCCATTTAATGACAACACAGAGCACTAGCAATGCTTTGTTGCCCCAGAACTAGTTAGGTAAATGATAAGATCATCCTATTAAATCTATTTGGTTTCCGTATGTATTTCCTTTCGTCTCGGTTACCTTCCTATAAAACCTAGGGTAAGGAAACGTATCACCCCTTGCGGTCTAGGGTAAGCTTTAATACGAAATAGGGAGTCTCCAATTTTACTGACTCTAAAGGCAAATCATCTCATGATTTATTTTACTATGCATAGATTCTCGAGTCCCGTAAATGTCATCCTGATTTCTCCGATTTACAGATAACCTAATCTCTCACAGAGATTTGACGAATTCCTTCAGCTAGTCACCCTAGACTCGTGTTCTTTCAGGACATGCCCAAAGGTATACCTATGTGTCTCCATGTTTCAGGCAGACGAGGTATACAATCAAACCATGTCTTCTAGAACATAGTCTAGGTGAAAACTTCTGGTCTAAGGAAAGACACACCCAAATAATAAGAGACTACTTCTAATGATACTATCTGTGAGATTTCCTCATAGAATCTCTTTGTAGGTCCGTTCAGTGGGAGCTATAACCTTATAGGTCCACCCACGACTTTAGCTAAGACATCTCCATGTCTGTAGCTCATGAGGTCTTTACCTTGTATCTGCATACAAGTAGATAAGTCATGCTAGTCTTATCCGAGATCACTAATCCCCATGCTCAGTGTCTCTAGACTAGGAACTTAAAATTTAGGAGTAGACATCTGGTATCCTTAAATCCTCATGATCGTGATCCCATCACTGATACTCAAGAGATACCTATTCTATTCCAAGGGTTTTATCCAGTTACTCATATATTAATAATGATATCGAGACAGAATATGAAACAAGATAAAGAGTGCTTATAATTTATTTATGACAATATTGAAAAGTACATGTATGTCTTAATCTAATGAAAAGATTGTCTCTAGGACATCCATATACTAACATAGTGCTACGAAATAATATATTGTATTGTAATAATAACCTTAGCTTCTAGATTTTAATGAGTTTGTTATAATTCGCATGTAGTATATATAGTATATTACAAGTTGAATGATATATTGAGCCATTATCTTTCCATTTCAAATCATTTATTAGCTGGCTTTGAATCTATTGATGCCCTGATGGTTAACAAAAGAAGTTTCAATTGAGTATCCAGTTAGCCCGTAAATTAAGGTTATGTCAAATTGAATTGAGAATTTGAGAAGTTTAAAGTTCAAATTATATCCCTGGCTTAATACAAGTCATTTGTTTATTAGTTTCGTTCATCTATTCATGTCTATATTCTTTGTGAGTCGAAGGCTTCAATTTATTGACATTTGATTTTAAGCTGAAATCTATCAATATGGTGCTAAAGTGTATATAAAGCATTTCGTTTTCCCTTTTCCACCCATTGGCAGCTACCACAGTTCCATGCCTTTTTCCTTTTTCTGATCCTTATTAACACAATTTGTAAAATGGTGAAATAGATGCTTTGAGAGAATAAGGTTTATGGGCAATGAACACTAGATTCATTTGATAAATTTAAAAGTTTTCAGTTGTGTTAGTGAGTTTTCAAATGCCATTGTACATGATTTTTTTACAAAGCGAATGCCAGTCAATTTTACAATTTTCATACAGGTGTCTTCTATACATGTTAAAATGTCTTGCTGTTTCATTTATTTATATTCTCAGTTTTACAATGATATATTCTTGAATGTAAGAGATACTTCAACAAATTAAGAAAATTATAATTGGTTTTTCTGCTATGCCTCTTAATTGTGTTTGTACTCAAGTTCTATATAGCATATCATGTTCCACTTTTTTTCTTTTTCAACTTATCTTTGTTTGATTATGTGTTATGGATGCTTAATTTAACCCCGAAATTTTCAGGTAAAGTGGTTGCAAAGTTTTGTGCTAAGTATCTTCACCAGCAAGTGCTCAAGAATAAAGCATACATAGCTGGACATATAGGAACCTTTCTTCAAGAATCATTTTTCAGGTTAAAACATGTTTAATTACTAAAAGTGGTTCCTCTGTTATGTATTCTAGTTCTAGAATATGGTGACTGAAGCTGGTTTTATGTTTGCACTATCTAAAGTTTAGCATATGATTAGTTTATTGCATTTCTTTAAAATTACAGAATTAAAGATCACATATGAAGTATGGCATTAAAATTGATATTATAGACAAAAAGTGTTCTCCTAATAAATAAATAAATTCAAGAAATGATGATAGTAAGGGATCAACAGTACAAGTCATTTTGTTAAAATTCCTAATTATTGCTTCATCTAATCTCATTGTACTTCTAGGATCATCATTTCATAAAAAAGTTTGAAGATAAAGATCTAGATCTTGGGATTTTGGTAGGTGGCTTGGAACCTTCTATAAACTTTTCGAGATAATTTTTACAATAATGTAAAATTTGTACTAGATAGCCACAACTCTTGGTGATGGAACAAGGAAATTTCTCGTCAGTTATGCTATATTAGATATGATAATACCGATATCAGTCCTAAGTTTGATGACTTTAAATTATAATCCCATATTTTGAATGTGGATTTGTTATTATTATTTTTTTACCTAATTAACTTTTATGTCTGATTTTTTCAATAAAAAAAAGTCACATTATTTGTTTTTTTTAATCAATAGCGGGGGCGGGGCGGGGCGGGGCGGGGATGGGAAATAAATACCCATCCCCGCCCCGTTGCCATGTCTAGTTGAAGCAATCATCTTGATTTTAAAAAAAAAAACATGTTGAAAGTATTAAGTGGAGAGGAAAGTAGGAAACTATGCATATTAGTACTATACTCATTTGTTTCCTATCTCACCTTATCCTTTGTTTGTTTCTTATCCACCTTGTACGTTACAAGCTTATAAAAACCTATTGATTTTGTGGCTTATGAAATATTTTCACACTAAGAGTGGAGAGCAGTCATGATGTACAAGCCTATGGAAAGCTTGGAGAATAAGAACATAGAGTGATCCTAAATACGAGCGAAAAGGCAATTTATTGCAATGTTAAGGCATGTGCTTTAGAATGTTAATTTCTTTGCAGCCTTTCATCTTTATCACTTTCTTGTTCTTCATTGTTAGCTCTATTCATGTTGTTCTCCACGTGTATCCCTATTCCTGCTAAGGTTCATAACCATTCTCTCCATCATGATTATTTGTTTTAATCTTTTCGATGATGCCAAAAGGGGGAAAGAGGTTTGAATATCATGTTATGGTAGATTGTTGTGAGTTATTGATTTTAGTCATAGCTTAGCAAGGCTAGGGAATAGTTGAAAATCATTAGTAGATAAAGTTGAATATCATTCATTCATAGTATATCTATTCATTCAATTAGTACATGGCATTAATTATTTGTCATCATCAAAAAGGGAGAAATTGTTGGATATTTGTTGAACCCTTTTATGCATAAAAAGTTTTATAAAGTTTTGATGACAACAAACAATGAATGTCACATTATTAAATTTATTGCACTAATGATAATGATTTGATATTTTGAACTTACTAATATTTTGGATTTGATATTTTGAGTTAATGATATTTTGGATTTATGAATATCAACATAATTGATAAGATTTAGAATCCTGAAAATTGATATCATTCAAGATGACATGGAATTAAGAAGATTTGTTTCTATTTATTTTTTAGATTTTATGTAAGGAGATTAGAAGATTGATCTTGCCAAGATATTTATCTTTAAGATTGCATTCAAAACTAGGATAGAATATTTTTAAGATTGCATTGCATAATATAATAGAATATCTTTAAGATTGCATTGCATGATAAGATAAAATATTTTTTTAAGATTGCACTCAAAAATAGGATATAATATCTTTTAATATTCAAAAATAGGATAGAATATTTTTAAGATTGCATTGCATAGTATAATAAAATATCATTAAGATTGCAGAATATTTTTTAGGATTGCATTCAAAAATTGGTTAAAATCATATGCTTAAATTAGTATAAATAGAAACATATGTTATTGTTTAGAGGAGGCATTCCATTCCAAATAATATTAGAGTTTGAGAGAGTTTATGTTTGCATCATTGAGAGAATTGTTGTGAGATCATATAGAAGCATTTGGCAAGTCTGATTCTTCAACTCTCCATCAGGATTTAAAGGTACCTATTTTCTTAAGGAATAGAAGTGTAAAGGTAACCGCTTTAATTGTATTCTTCTTCTTGACTTTGGAAAAGGCCGCAGCTGGAAAACTAGGATACTAATTCTGTTTGTGTTCTTGGTGAATTGAGACGTGCGACTTCTGGCTGAGAAACTAGGATACCACTTTGTCTCTATTCTTGGTGAATTGAGATGAGATCTTTTTGTTGGAAAACAAGGATATCAGCTGGGATAATTGTTGTGTAAGGATAGACTAGGAAACTAGGATACTAAGAACTCTTGTACACAAAATTATCATAGTGGAGTTCTCCATTAGATTGATTATCAAATTTGGACGTCGTGGTTTTTTACCCAATTGGGTTTTCCACGTTAAAATTGATTGTGTCTTTATCTCTATATTATTTCTTTGAGTTTGATTTTAAATTGTGAATTATTTTATAAAACTCAATTCACCCCCCTCTTGAGTTCATATGTGACCAACAATATGCATACAAGAGAAATTCGTCAACAATTTCAAGCAAACGTGGAGGAACATATTTGAGATTTTTTTTGTGATAATAATTAATGTTGGAATTTAATTTTTCTTTCTCGATGTCAATGTTGTTGTGTTTTTTTTCGATAAATGTTTTGTCTCAGTTGCAAGTTTAAATTATAGTTATAATTAAATATTTAATTTATTATTATGTTTTCTATTTCTTAATATTATTTTTTGATAATTTAAATTTTCATAAATAAATACATATAATTTTTGAAACCAAATTTTTAAAAAATTAAGATGTGGGATCAATTTTGGGATCTACAAAAAGTCGTTAAGATTTCAAAATGAGATCTACTATTAGAGCAAAAAATGAGAAAGATCCTTGATCTTTGTGGCATTATGGGTCCACCAAAAACTTACTCAATATATCAACATGAGATCTATTAATAAAGATGTGCTCAGTTTATATTTATTGAGTGTATCATATATTTTTTGTATCTTCATTAAATTTTGTATTTTAAAAAGATAATAAATTTTAGTTTGAGCGGTTCAATCAAATTGGTTCACTAGTTCAATCAAATTAGGTCACCATTTGAACCATAGAATTAACTTAGTCAAATTGGACCAATTGCATGATTGATGCGAAGAGTACTCAATCCAATCATACCTTTGTTTTGTAGTCGAACATATCAAATTAGTTCAGATTTTAAATCTATGGTTTAGCCTTCTGAAAATTCAAAATCTTTCTAGTCATACCATTATCCGATTCAACGAAGGCAACTCTCATTAAAGACGTATTTTATGTTTTTATTTTTATGTAAATATAAAAGAAATCTTTTTTGTTTTGATGTCTTCTGTCACTTGTGTTGCGTGTTCAAGTCTTCCTAAATCGAGAAGCCTGTAGCCATCTCCATGACTTTTAATATAGTTTATCATTTATTATTGGTTTAATTATATAATTAATTCCTTAATTATATTTTAATATGTAATTTGATTCCTCAATTATAAAAAGATTTAATTTGGTCCCTCAATTGTTTAAAATAAAATAATTATACCATTTCCATCATATTATTTGAAGAAAATCAAAACTTTTGACATCTATTGTGAACATAATTGATGTAAAACATTGTATTTTTAAATTAGTTGTTTGACAACCGATGTAAAAGAACATCTTGAAACTTTTTAAATTTTATCCAAACTAAAGTCTTTTACATCCTTTGCTTAGATAATCGATGTTAAAGAACCTATTCACGTCAAATAATTAAATGATATGACAGAAATGGTATAATTATTTAATTTTAAATAATTGAAAAATCAAATTAAATTTTTAATAATTTAAAAACCAAATTAAACTTTTAATAATTGAGAGACCAAATTTAACCTTAAAATATAATTAACTAATGTATAGCTAATTCTTTATTATTTATTATTTCATAATCATCCATATAGCAGGTGGTCCTACCTTTAAAAAAAAATAAAAAAATAAAAAAAGCTAAGTAGTCCTACATCAATACCCCATCGCTCTTTCTACCACACGTCCTTTCAGTCAAATAATTTATCATTCATTTCCCAGTAGCCACAATAATGATGGGTTCCTTCTCTAGGTTTCCTCTTCTTTTCCTTCTTCCATTTTGCTTCGCTTCGTTGACTTTTGGAGCCACTTTGCCAGAAGACGAAGGTAATAATACACACATATACGTTTGTAGATCTTAGTCATTTTAATTATTCCCATTTTGCTTTGATTTCGTGGGTTTGATGGAGTTGAGCTGAGTTGATTTCTCTAACTTTTATAAGTTTTAAATTTATATGTTTAATTAGTGCAAGCTCTGAGAGACATAGCTGACACAACTGGGATGAAAAATTGGGACTCCAGCGTAGATCCTTGTAGCGGAAAAAGCAACCGGACATCTTCCACTCAATTGCCAGGTTCCGAAAATGCTGTGACCTGTGACTGTTCGTTTGTTAATCACACGGTTTGCCATGTTGTAAGCATGTACGTCTCCTGTATTTCTCTCTCCCATGCTTAATAATATTCACTCACATTTTATTAAAAGTTTCTTTTATTAGATAAATTTTATAATGAATTTAATAATAATAGATAATGGGTAAAGTTAGATTATTTAGAGAATCTATAATATATAATTATTTACATGAGTTATTTATCTATGAGTTTTATAATTTTATATAAATTTAAGTATTTTGAACAAAAATACACTTCAATGCAAAAATTGTTAAACTAAATATTTAATTTAATTTTACTTGAAAATATAATATTTATTGTATAATGTATATTTATATAAACAATTTTACGTAATATATTTTAGTGAAAATTTTTAAATAATATTACTCAAAAAGTTAAATAACTCATAAATATTCTCATTGAAATTCTTCATAGTGAAATTTATATAAAAATTATTATGTAGCAATAAAAGTCTTAAAAAAAGTTACATATATTGAGAAGATTAATAAGAAAATAAAATAAGAGATTTAAGAGTTATTGGTATAAATATCTTTTATATTATTAGTCTCTTTCATTAAAATCCATTAAGAAAACTAAAACACGGAAAGAAAATGAAATTAATCATTATGTTGACGTGTAAAAAGAAAATGTTAATGCCGACGGTACCTTTGTTTCTTTGACTGAACCACCGACGGTACCTAACAAATTAACAGTATACTATTACTCTTAATTTTTTATTAAATAATTATTGTGTAAAGTTAATGGTAACATTACTTTTCGTCCCTTCTTATTGTTAAATTCTAATTGTTCCCGGGTGCAAAAGTTGTAGGTATGGTCAATGGTTTTGAACAATGCAACTTTTTGGTTACTTGAATAAATCAAGTTTGAATCGAATTACCTAAATGATCAGTCCACTTTCCACCACTAGTCAATTTTATTGGGTTAATTTTTAATAGTTCTATATTGTCAATGCCGACAGACATAAAGAATGGTATTGCAAATGTTAATGATATTTTCTAATACATTCTTTAAATATTTTTTAATTAGTTAAAATTTATTAAAAAATATTATAAAAATTATGAATTTCAAGTTTTATTTAATAAGTATTTCTTATAGTTATATATTTTAAAAGCAAATTAACTAACAGTAGATTGCCTAGAAATAGTGTGTTACATCCTCGAAAAAAGACAAGAAACTTTAAGGAAACATTTATTAGGATATAAATTCTTCATGATCGAGAATCATGTTTCTTAAGAATGAAGAAAACTTGTTTTGTTGAACATTTAAAATCTTTAGATATTATGTGATATTTTTACTAGTAATTTTAATTATTTACCGCATTAAATAATTCAATAAGAGTAACATGATATTTTTACTATATTAAAACAAAAATTAAACTTGGAAAAGTAGGATTCCCACCCCTCCATGGGTAGGAATGGCAATGAGTAGGATCGTGTTTGCTAGATTGTAGCATCAATTGTCCCATGGTGGAGGCCCAAGTGGGTCAAGCCACTGTCAACTCGTGGTGCTTGCATTGTTACACTCTTAAGCGTCCAATCCAACAATTGGTATCAGAGCCAAGATTCCCACATAAATCCAACATACAAATAAAATCCATGGGTAATAGATGCATATTTAAAGTGTCCACCATTTACCTATGACGGATTTTATCTGCGAATGTTGCGGGTATGATTTTTTTTGCAATCCCTATCCATGGGAATGTTTTTGTGGCAATGTGAATTAAAAACGATCCTCTATAATCAAAGTTCTTCGAGAACATGTTTCCTAAAAATGTATACCAAATGTGGGAAACTAAGTTTCCCAAGTTAGGATTCCATAAGTATTTATGGGCCGCCAGCGTCTATCAGCATGAATGAGATACAAGTGTGTATGGAAAGAAGAAAGGTGCAACTCATGATTGAAGAGCCCATCGGAATGACATATCTTTTTCTAAGACTTGATCATTGTCTAATGAAACAAGATTCACACCAAGAAACTACATGGCTTTTTTCATCAAGAACTCTGGCTCTACTACCTCCACCTATTGCACCGGTTGAGCCTGGTATGAATGTTAGATATTACCTTGGCTTCAAAGAAGGTAGAGTGTTGGAGTGGCAGACATGAAATAGAGTCTGGAGGGAGAAAGGTGAGCTAGGCACTCACATCTTTGAACCAGAGATGAAGCAGAAGGTACGAGACAAGCTCTACTTGGTGAAACTCTAGAAAGAAGGATTCTTAGGTATTGATCCCTTCCATTATCCTAATTGGGACACATTGCCTAAGGAAGAGGAAGATGTTCTAAGAAACTATAGAGGACAAGAACCAATGCTCAAGGAGTTTCCAGTTAGAAATTTTGTTGCTCCAAACCCTAAAAATTTGATCTTTGAGCATAGACCAAACGAAAGGAAAGTCTATCCACCTGGTGCCTCTGTCTAGAGAAATAAGATGAAAATAGTATGAACAACACACAAGAACCAAGAGGAGGGTGAATTGGTTGATCTTGACCAATTAAAAATACTTAAACAATCAGAGCTAAAAAGAACATATCTCAAAATAGTCCAAGAAAGCTTTCAACCAATCAAATACCAATCCTCAAAGAATGCAATAAAAAAAATTATGTTGATTGTGAAATGATATACCAACGAATGACAAGTTATAACCACAAGAAAAGATAAAGATGAAGTAGTCAATACAAAAATTTATACTAGTTCACTTCTCAACCTAGAGAAGCTACATTCAGTTCTTCTAACCAATAAGTTAGAGTTCCACTAATAACAATTTGTTTCTTACAAGCTTTTTACAACCACTCTTAATCACACATAGATCAAGAAAGAGATATATAACTCACATAGATTCTCTATGATCAAGACATAGAGAAAACCTATTTATGCTCTTACATTTAGAAACATGTATTCTAGAAAAGCCTTAAGAAAAATTATTATTATAGTTACAAAAAAAGAAATTCAAAAATAATTTACAAACAAGTTGTATGGAAAGAAATCACTTGATGATCCTCTACTAATGTATGCAAAAGATTACCAGACTTGAATCAATGGTAAAAGAAAACTTCTTCAGAACTTTCCTTCCCAAAATCTTCTTTTGAACTTTGCCTAAAGAGAAATCCTCTTTAGAAATCTTGAAGCTTGAGGATTTGTGGGACTAACTTAGAATAGCACTTTGAATGTTTTATTACTTCAGAAAGCTTATGAAAATACTTTGATAATTCGTTGTTTCTTTTCAAAACACCCAACAACTATTTATAGAAAACTATTTGTAAATGTCAGTAATCAATTAATTCACTAATGTAATCGATTAAATTCACTTATGTAATCGATTAATTACTCATTTAATCGATTAAAATGTTCATGAACTTTTTGGAAAAGATTTATGAGCAATGTAATCAATTATTTCACAATGTGATCGATTATCACAGGAAGTCTTTGTTTTAAACACGCATCAAGTAATTGATTATCACAGGAAGATTTTTCTGTGATTTTGTAAAGTGTAATCGATTACCATACTCTTGTAATCGATTAAAGTGTTCTATAAAGCTTAACTAATAGATTATCATTTGCTGGTAATCGATCAAACCAGTGAGAAATTGTTTTTCCAAAAACTTAAACATGGAAAGCTTGGTTTTTTATGCAATCATGAAAACTTTATGTTTTAGAAAAACTTTTTCACAAAGCTTATGCTTTTATGAAAACATGAATGCAAAAACATGAATGAGCTTTATGCAATGGATCATAGGAAGTCTCATCTTAGACATACACAAATTACAACTACTAATAAATTGAATTGGCATGTAAAAAGCCAAAATACTTTGCTGCCTAAGAAACTCAGTTTCTTGATCCTCTTGAGCTCCCCCTGACTCTAACATAAGGATACAGATCCTTTTGAGATGTCTTTCTCCACTCCACTAGGTATTCAACAACTTCTTGATCTAATGCATACACTGAACATGGTTCCAACTAGCAGTGGATAGCCCAGTGTTTCATTAGAAGGCCAATTGCTACATGAGTAAGGACCTAATGGTTGAAGATGATACGGATGCCCCTCCAACAAGATATGTTAAAACTTGCCTTGGAAAATTGTTCAAGTGTGAACTTGAAGCTCTGAAGCAGAAGACTTAACTTTCAAGCTTGGACTTACATGCCATCAATAGGTTCTACAGACTCAAACCTCACTGCTCAGGTCTTGAACCAGATGAGAAGCCCCCAACAGACGAAGTGCACCGTGAAGTGGGAAGATGTTATGAAAGTCAGAACCATACCTCCCCATTGTTGAGACTCCTTTCAACATGGTTTTCATAATTCATCTGTCGCATTCCAAATTCATTTTCATTCACTAAGTGTAGCCTATTATTGAAGAGGTGAATTCTGAGGTTGAAGTTGGCCCTAATGCAATGCCAATAAAAGTCTATGACCCTCCACCTTAAAGGGAAGATGTTAGACTTGTTGCTAATGAGCTTCTAAGGACCCACGAAGCCCTTTCTCAAGCCTTGGAAGATCAAGCCTATGCTAAGAATGAGGTTGTCAAGTGGAACCTTATTAGGGACTTCTTTTGGAAGGTTACTAGATGGGAACCTAATTGACCAAAGAAAAAACTATCCGAAGTTAGATGAGTTCTTGAGGAAGTTAGATGAAAAACTATCAAAAAAAAAAGAGAAGAAATAAAAGATGAATATCATATGGGAGAAGAAGCAAAATAATCTGAGAGGGAGCTAAAGTTCAAAGAATTAAATGAAGAAAGTTAGAATATTTAGTGAAATTTATATGAAAATTAATTTGTAACAATAAAATCTTAAAAAAGGTACATTATTAAGAAGATTAATAGGAAAGTATAATAGGACATTTATCAATTATTGGTATAAATATGTTTTATATTATTAATGTATTTAATTAAATTGAATCCATTAAGAAAACTAAAACATGGAAAGAAAAGGAATTAATGTTGACGTGTAAAAAAATGTTGACGCCGAGGATACCTAACAAAGTAACAATATACTATTACTCTTAAATTTTTTATTAGATAATTATCGTGTAAAGTTAATGGTAACATTATTTTTCTTCCCTTCTTGTTGTCTAAATTCTAATTGTTCCCGAGTGCAAAAGTTGTAGTATGCTTAATGATTTTGAACAATTCAACTTTTTGGTTACTTGAATAAAACTAGTTTGAGTCGAATTACCTAATTGACCAATCCACTGTCCACACCAGTCAATTTTATCAGGTATACTTTTAATACTTTTATATTGGCAATGCCGACAGACATACAAAATGGTATTGCAAATGTTTGTGATATTTTCTAATACATCCTTTAAATATTTTTCTTTAATTAGTTACAATTTGTTAAAAAATATTTAAAATTGTGAATTTTAAGTCTTATTTAATAAATATTTCTTATAATTATATATTTTAATAAAATTTACCTAGTAGATTGACTAGAAAAAGCATGTTACATCCTTAAAAAAATGGGAAACTTTAATGGTGTGTTTGGATATGATATTTCAAGCGTGTAAAGTAACTATATAGGGTATTTCAATTACTGTTCAATGAAATGCTCCATTTGGATATTCAAAGTAAGACTTTAAAGAATTGTTTGGAATTTTAATTTTTGTTTGAAGTTCTAGGGATTGATCCTTTCTTTTATTCATCTTCTAAGACCTTGAAGGAAGAAAAGGTCTATGTTCTATCCAGTTACTTTGGAAGAGCAAGTCACATAAGGGAATAGTCCTCCAAGAATCTCTCCTTCAAATCTCAACAACATCTTCTTCAAACACAGACCATCTAACAGGAAGGTCTACCCTACAGGAGCTATAATCTGAAGAAGTAGAGACATTGCCTCTGATGAAATGTTTTTCTCTACTCCTCTAGACCTACACCAACTTCTTGGTCTGATTGTTACCTTCAACGTAGTTCTTCCTTGGAATCGTGCTAAGTCTGGGGAATCCTTCTACACAAAAGACATCTACCTTGAAGATCTTTAGATGAATCCAACCTTCTATGAATAGGAGTTCTCAGATTATGCCATGTAGTTGCATATATGCCTCAACCAGTACAAAGAAAAAATTACGGCAAGGCAAGCTTCCTTTGGATGGCTGCAATGATTAAACGTGCATCTGCCTTTCATGTTAGGTTCTTAGTTTCTCTGTCTTGCACATCCTGGAACTAAGTTCCAAGTAGCAATGGACAAGCCAATTTTGATACCTAAGGTTGATTACTACAAGGGCAAGGAGAAGGTGCTTGAAGATGATAGAGATGCACCTCCCACATGATATATCAAAGCAAGACCAGACAGACTCTTTAAACATAAAGTGGTTGCATTGCATTAGAAAAGGGAACTCATAAGCATGGATTGGCAAGCTTTGTAAAGGTATTCTAGATTAGGAGCACAGTGCTCTAGTCTGGAACCTAAAGTGAAGCCATCCATCAGATGAAGTTCATCACAAGACAAGTCACTGCTATCAAACTATCAATCACAATCCCTTTGTGGTTGATTCCCCATCCAACCACGTTTGTCAATGGAAGAAAGACTTTGCTGCTATGTCTTAGTGGAATTTCTCATTCATTGTTGAACTTTGAAACTCCAACTTCACCTTCATTCATCAAGTACAACTCATCATTGAAGAGGTGAATTCTGATGATGAGGCCCTTGTTGTTGTTGATATGGCCACGGACATCTACAATGACCCTCCTCTATCCTAAGAGTATGTTAGATTTCTTGAGACAACTCTACTCAAAACAAGGGAGGCGCTTGCTGAAGCTCTTCAGGATATGGCTTATGCTGAAAGAGAAGCCAAAAGATGGAAAATCCATGGAGAGCACCTTTTTAGGAAGTACGCTAACACTTTCTTGGATAGTTCATCTAATGGCGAATCTAGGGATGAGTTCTTTCGCAATCTTGAACAAGAAGAAGAAGCTGCCAAAAAAAGGGGGAAAGAAGTAAAAAGATGAAGAATGCAACAACAACAACAGAAGATGCACAAGCTAAGGGGGAGCGCATCATCTGAGGGAGAGATTTCTCTTAAATCTTGAAACTCTTATGCATTTCTTATTCATCTATTATCTTTGTAATATGTCTATGATGAATGAAGAGTTTTCTGATGAAAGGGTTTTATCTCAAAGTCTTATGATGCATGATGTTTTATATTTTCTTATAGTGCATCTAATAAGAATGACATTGCTCTAAGCTGTCATTATATATATCATATATATGTCTTTAAATTTTACATCTGTGTTTGACATCATCAAAAAGGAGGAGATTGTTAAGTCAAGAGATATTTATGTCTTAAAGATGAATAATGCCTCCTAATTATTTTAACTAGATGCAAATGAATACAAATGATAAAAGATGTGTCTGATATGCTATCAGATTATGATTTGTCTCTGTGCATTTCAAGATTCAGACGATGCACTCATAAGACGATTTGATATAGCATTTAAGTAATACATTTAAGACCTTCATTTATTACTCTATGTCTGAGATTCTTTCATGCAAAAACAAATTCTCCTAGGTTCTATCAAAGTCCTATGAAGAATAAATGAAGTCCATAGTCTGAAAGACGTTAATCTTCATAAAAAGGCAAACTTTGTTGTTGCAAACTTGCTATGATGAAAGAAATGACTTCCTTGTTGAAGTACAAGACACATTACAAACCTTGGTGTTTGCCAAGAACTGAACATAGTCTTGAGTTTGAGATGAACCAATATAATTCTTTGTGTGCTTCACTCTTTTGTTTTAACTGACAAAGGGTTTGAATATGTTTTTAGATTTTATATCCTATTTTGTTTTACAAATAAAACTGTTCTTATCATTGTCTTAGTTTGTTCTCTAAGTGTTTTAGGTCTTTTTACATAAGACGATAAATGTGCCTTTTGTTTTAGAAAAAGTTTTTAAATTTTTAAAAAGACAATTCAACCCCTTTCTTGTGTTATTTTCTTCTACAACAAGGTTAGGAATCTTTTGTGCATTCATTCAACATTCTTTTCTATAAAAAGCTTTATGTACATTCTTGTAAAGATTAGAAAAACTCTCAAAACACTTTGAACATATTGAGAGAAAAGACTAAGTGTTGATTGTAAATTTGTCTATAAGATGATCATAAAATTTGATTTGTAGAGCTAAAACTGATTATGATAGAATAATTATAACTTGTGAGAAGTTAGTGGAATTTTGTGGTTTGACAAGAACGGAATGCAATTTCAGAGGAAAAGAAGAACCAATATAATTTCCTACCTCTAATATTTACTTGTGTTATATATGCTTTAACTGACCTAGGGTTTAAATTTGTTTTGTGAAATCTATTTTATATCATTTGACTGAGCTTTCAAAATTTATTATTTATTTTGCAAAGATTTTCTTTCATACATAAACTTTGTCTGTTTGTGAAAAGGCTTTATAATTAAAGGAATGATTCTTTTTTCAGTGTTGAGTTAAAGAAATGAATTTGAAAATAATTATTCACATGAAAATTAAACTAATATTTTATATAAAATAAAATAATTAATAAAACCAAATTTATGTTTCAATCATCAATAAATTACATGATATAAATTCAGAGATCAAAAGCGGTGGCGAATGGCTTACAGAATTTTCAAAATAGAGGTTTTATTTATTTATTTACTTTTGGTGTATATTATTACTCTTTATTTTTACTTATTTTAAAAAAATAGTAGTTTTTAAACAATTCTGGCTTTGTAATCAATGTATAAATTTTAATTATAAATAAATTCTATTTATACTCAACGTTTGTAGAGTCAATAGATAGTATCAAATTGAAAATGATATCTAACGGGAATAATCATATCAATGTGAACAGAGTCAACGAAAATAACACTAATATAAAGGTTTAAACATTAGATTTAAAATTTGAAAATCTTTAGCGTTTTTTTAGATAAATAATAATTTATTTAATAATTTCTATAAAATAAAGTAATTAGTTGTTAAACTAAATAGAATCTAAATGTAATAATAAATTCCAATATAAAAAGAAACATCTTATAAAAATATAGGAAATAATTAATAAATTTATAATTTTAACGAGCATATTTATAATATAAATATTTAATTATTGAATTGGAATCCTGGGATAGAGACAAGGTTGGTAAATTTTTCGTCTCATTTTTTACTCCAGTCTATCCGAGGTGTATCGTTAAGAAGAAAGAGAAAGAAAAGAAAGGAGCAGAGAAAAGAGAACGTATAAATAAAATAATACATATTTTCCTTTAAAAAAACTATTACATTTCCTTATTCAGTTGAAGAAAAAATGAAGAAAGAAAAACTTCATGGGTTTATCAACTTCTGCAATCCGCATTGACAGCTTCTTGGTTTTTAATTTAATGGCTATGCAGCGTTTTAAAAGCACAAAATCTTTCGGGTAGTCTCTCACCAGAGTTTGTCAGATTGCCTTATCTCGAAGAAATGTATGTATAGTATAATGTGACGTTCTTAACTTACAATCTCACTTTCATAATATATATTTTCCTTCACTTATATTTGATTGATTAATTTTTTTTCTTTGTTGCAGTGACTTCACCCTCAACTACCTTAATGGTACAATTCCCAAACAATTGGGAATCTTAAACCTTGTCAACATGTAATATATTATGCTTTGTTCCCTTTGATTTCACTCTTCATTTTCCTTTCTTATGCATGAACGACCACCCAATTTAAAATATTCAAAAATAAACACTATTATTTGATTAGGATTCTTCTGAGGATAGAATAACAAAAACATGGCTTTTCATTTTTTTTAATGTTTCATATTTTCAATTTATTAATTTTTATCTTGTACTTGTTTCTTAAACATATGAATATAATTGTACACTTTTCCTCTTGGTAAGTTCTTTTTATGGAAACCGTCTAACTGGTCCAATCCCAAAGGAGCTTGGAAACATCACCACTCTCAAAAGTTTGTAAGTTTCTGGCTTTTTATATTACAGTTTGTGTCCCCTTATTTTGTTTTGTTTGGTGTGTGTAAGTTTTTAGAGGAATTTAATTAAAAATGGACAGAGTATTGGAGTTCAATCAATTATCTGAAAATCTCCCTCCAGAGCTTGGGAATCTTGCTCAGATTGAAAGACTGTAAGCCCCTTTCAAAACAATCTCTGCATCACTTTGAATTTAGTTGGTTGATATTCATTTCTGAACCTAAATTTATTGATTATTCGATGCATATTTTATGCCTTCAATTATTTGTTGTTCCTTTAGTCTTCTAACATCCAACAATTTCACTGGAGAGTTACCTGCAACATTGGCTAGGCTCACAACATTGAAACATGTGTAAGTTTCTTGAATATAATATGCCAGATTGTATTGTATTTGTCATTGACAAGCTTAGGCCTACTCCATATTATGCTGAAATTCAACTTCATTAACAAGAATAAGGATGACTAGGATCAAATTCTTAACCATTTGGTTTCAGAGGTTTTGAATTTTGATACGATATCAAGAATCAGCCCTTCTAAATGATTAAGTTTGTTGAAGGATTATGGTTAGTTTTATATTTCTAACATAATTTCCTTCTATTTGTGGCTTGCCCTCCGATAATGCAGGCGCATTGGTGACAATCAATTCTCCGGAACAATACCCAATTTTATACAGAGCTGGAGAAATCTTGAGATTCTGTGATTAAATTTTTCTCCTTTTCTTTAATTAAGTTTAGTTGTTTTAAATTTTTTTACATAATGTCACCTTATCCAAAGCATTTTTTCCATAAATATTTGCATAGTGTGATGCAAGGGAGTGGTTTGAGTGGGCCAATTCCTTCAGGAATTTCAATTCTGAGAAACCTTACTGACTTGTAAGTATGGTGCCTTTTAATGAAACCAAGATTTCAAAAATAACATGCTCCTTTATCGTGTGAATACGTGCTTAAAATACGATATGCAGGAGGATTACCGACTTAAATGGATCTGATTCACCACTTCCACAACTTAATAATATGACAAGTTTGGTAACACTGTGAGTCAGATGATCTGATTATGATTATTAGTTTTACTATTCATGTTAATGACTTAAAGAAAATAAAGAGATGCTTATATGTTGTGGCTATCACTTTACATATTTTCTGATTGGTTGCCAGAATGTTGAGGAGTTGCAACATTACCGGATCCTTGCCTGAGTATCTTGGAAAATTGACTAATTTGCAAGTACTGTAAGTGCTAATTTATTTTACTTTCCTTTATGTTCTTTTATGATGATAAATCTTGATCTTTATTGCCATATTTTAGTATATCTAGAAGCTTGTAAAATTCTTGCATTTTACACTCATTATTTAGTGGAGGACTCTAACATATTTGTTTCATTCACTGCATTATATGGGCTATATTGAATGTTCCTTTAATTCAATTTTCCTCTTAGAAAAGAACATATTCTGACTATAATTTCTTTTCCAGAGATCTTAGCTACAACAAATTAACAGGACCAATTCCGAGCAGTTTTGGTGGTCTTGTGAACTTGGATATGCTGTAAGAAATTTCTAAAATTTTCCTATTAGATTGCACCAAAATAATCTCACACATTTCTGAGTAGCTAGATAGTGCTATTCTATTTCATTTGATTTTCGTCAATTTTAGTTTGAAAATGGTAAAAGTTCTTACTGGGCTATTTCCATTATACAGTATCATGGCATGAATTTTCTAACTACAAATCTGGTTGTTTAACAAAAGACTATATTTGATTGTTTTTTCTGTAGTTCTTTTTTATTTGGAATGCACACATTCATCTGTCATTTGATTTCCCTTGAATGTTCAGAACAATGTTAAACCTATGTATACAAGTGTTTACAGAAGTTGTGTGTTGTTATCATACACACACTGATTTATTTATAATCATAGATACAAGATAATTAAGGAAACAGAGGATAATGAAATCCCTACATATCTGTTCAGACATACCCAAATTCCCTATTTACATTCAATCATGTCAAATCATATATTTAACACTATGAAGAAACATGATCTCCAGTAGATAAATACGTTTCTATTTCTGTGTGAGGGAAAAGGTGATAGAAATATGGATAGGAAAAACAATAAAGGGAATTAAGGAGTAGGAGAGCAGACAAAAATATTGGTTATTGGAATTTTTGTCATTCATTTATGTTGGTCACTGAATTGAAACCAGATAAATCTTTGAAGACGGTCCAAATTTTTTTTTATATAGTCCACTAGTCTATTTACCATTTTTTTGTCATGACTTTGAGTTATATGAATTGACTTCTTGATACTGGTGTTACTAGGTTTTTAGATGGGAATCTTCTCACTGGATTGCTGCCTCCGTGGATAGATAAACCTGACTTTGTGTGAGTTACCTTTCAACTGCTACCTATGTGAGTTATTTAGTTATTCAAATATTTTGTCTGGTAATATAGTACACTTGCACTAATTATTTGTTCCTTTTCTGTGTATCAACTTTTGGCCTGGTGCATTTAGTGCCATATATATAAGAAAATTTCTAACCTCATCCCGTAGGAGGAGATGAGAATCCTTTAATCATTGGACAAAAAGAACTCTCCCATATACAAACAATCTCTGAGCACATTTGGGTAAATTTTACAAGAAAAGAAACTTCAAACTTGTACATTGCAGTTTCATTTTTGCCTTTTGACAGAACCACTATTTCTCCCTTGCCTCTTTGTACTATAAAATTCATATGACAAAAACAAAATTTTGAATATGAAGAAAACAAATATTTTGATAATATGACAAGCTATAATCTGCTTTTTTTTCTTTCAGCATAATGTAGGCAATGGCATTTTCTTTTATAGGGGAAAAAACAACTCATATCAGCTATGATAATCTTGAATATAAACTAGAAGAAAAAAGTCTTAGTGTTGTTTCTTACTATTCTATTAGTTATTATAAGATTATTTATTTAATTACTTTGATATAAAAATACTAGTGTGTTGAAAATAATACAACCAAGGAGGAGATTAAGATATCAGCTTTACTAAGGATTTACCATCCTAAAAGCTTAAAAAGTTATGTAAAGAGACATGGATGGTTTTATATCTTCCACACTGTTTAAGAGAGAGAAAGAAAAAAAACAAGAAGCTAAAGAGGCTTGCAAATCTACCGTCTTATCAGAAAGAGATATTTCCATGAAGAAACCATCAATGGGGTGATCAAGAGGAAGAAATGACCAAAGAGTATTATCACATAATACATCTATCAGTAGTTCATAAGTAACTCAAAGGGAACCATTTTAAAACTTTTCCTTTAATGGAGTTTCATTCTGAATTTATTAATGAACTGGATAATCAAGATAAAAATCTTCCATATTTTTCTATTGGCTCATTTTTTATCCTTAATAAATTTTCGAATTTTGTGTTTTCTCCTTAATATATTTTTGTTTTACATTGAGTCCCTAAAAAAATAAAAATTTTGTTTTTGATCCTTAATACTTTCTTTTAGTCATTGCTAAATTAGCAAATTTATATTTGTTTCTTGATAAATAATTCAGTTTTGTTTTAGTCCTAACTAATTACAAATAATTTTTTTTATCAAGAAGCAAACACAAAATTCGTTAATTTATCACGAACTAAAACAAAGTGTAAAGGATTAAAGATAAAATTATTATTTTATTAGGAACTCAATGCAAAACAAAAAATTATTAGGAACAAACGTAAAAACTGAATATTTATTAGAGACTAAAAACATATTTAAACATTCTCTATTAATCTTTTTAGATTTCTTCTGAGAAATCAAGTCCATGAAGTCAATATTTTGTAAGATCTTAGTTTCTAAATCACACATTTTATGAACCTTATACAGCGACCTCTCATATAACAATTTTAGCATCGACAACATAGAGCAGCTGACTTGCCAACAGGGAAGCGTGTAAGAATTCTTGCAATTTTATACTTTTTTTTCTTTCTTCTGTGTCTTTTTAATTTTGTAGTTTTAAGAAGCTACCTGATCCTTGACTATTAACCACATGCTTCAGCAACTTGTTTGCTTCATCTTTGAATGGAAACAGCTTGTAAGTGTTTTGTTCCTAATGCTATGTTTTTTCACTAAACTTTAACAATTTTTTTTACAGGTTATAATTGTGCTGATTTGTCCCACCTTCCCCTTCCCCACTCCCCTTTTTCTCTTCATTTTATTTTTTCAGAGGAAATGTTTCGTGTTTGTCAAACATTCAATGTGCTAAAAGTAAGTTGATTTATCTTGGATTATACTATACTGTTAATTTTGTTATGACATTAGAAACTGATGTTTTTTAATGTATTTGTGTTCTTTGAGTAGAGATACAATGAGAAAGGGATAACTGTCCTTACACTAGATTGCCACACTTTTATATAAAAAAAGTTGTTGTAGGACACTACAGCTCACTAATAAGTTAAAATGATGATAGAAAACTGAAGAAATATATGGAATATTATCCTAAATAACTAAGCTTGAACCTTAGGTTAGTTTTGTGTTGTGATTCCAGCGAGAATGGTTGTAGGAAGATTTTCCAGTGACAATGGACAATGGTGATTTGCTGGATCAAGGTTGCCTAAAGATGGAGGTAGAAATGGTGGTGATGATGAGGAGAGACGCTTGCTAAGGAAGTGAGAGCAGAAAGGGAGACCGAGAGAGCAGGATCTTTTAGGGAGAATTTAGAGAATGAAAAGCTTTTGGTTCTGCATGTCATCTATATGTATAGATTCTTGATAGACTAAGTGAAGACTATTCCCTACGATTATAGTAAGTTATGAAACTTCCCAGACACTGATATCCATGAATACAAAATGCATATAAGCATGAGATACATGAGCATATTACTTCCTAAGTACCATATCTACCATTATTTCCAACAAGCGTGTATTCAAGTCCTATTATTTTTTTCAAGAAGGAAGAGGGATGGCAGTTTTGTGTAGAATACAGGGATTTAAATAGGATTTACAATGCCTAATAAGTTCTCAATTCCAGCAAATGATGAATTATTGGACGAACTAGGAGCTACCATATTTTCTAAGCCAGACCTAAAATCTAGAATCTAGATATCAGACCATATTAGAATGAAGGAGGTATAGAGAAATAAAACCACCTTTCGCATACATGAGGAACACTATGAGTTTGTAGTGATGTCTTTTGGTTTAGTTAACGCCATGTCTACATTTCAGTCTTTCGTGAATGAGGTACTTCAACCTTTTCTTAGAAAGTTTGCGTTGGTTTTTGCACACAATATACTCGTTTATAGTCCCACTATTGAAGTGCTTGTGAAAACTTTTAGGTAGATTATGCAGGTGTTGAAAGAGAATATCTTAAGTGCAAACCAGAAAAAAAAATGCAATTTTGCATAACCCAGAGAAGGTAGAAGCTAAGCTATATTGTCCATTGAAGGGCTGCAAGGATTCCAAGGATTAACAAGGTACTACTATAGGTGAGCACACAAGGTGAGTATTCCCCTCCCGACATGATTTATTCCATACACAAGGGGCAACCAGGTACTATGGGTGCTTTGGGAAGGACTTTGGGAAGATGGCCAAGCTCTTGAATAAGCTACTGAAAAAGGACAGCTTTCAGTCGGGTATAGAAGCACAAACATCCTTTGATAAGTTGAGGGAGGCTATGGTATCTTTACACACATTCGCAGTCCCCAACTTCTCCAAACCTTTTACAATTCCTTTAGTAAAGAATTGAAGGCAGCTTTGTTAGAGGAAGGTGGACTGAAAGATATCAAAATAAATCATCATATAAATGCAAATTGATGGCAATGGTATATGCAATAAAGAAAATGGAGACATTACTTGATAGGATGTCATTTTATTATTCTCATTGATCAATGCAGCATTAAGTTATTAACTGATCAATGCTTGTAAAATGAAGAGCGATTCAGGTGAGCGATTCAGGTGAGTGTTCAAATTGATTGGATATGACTTTGAAATCCAATAAAGATCAGGAACAGAGGATAGAGAAGCAAATGTACTCTCACACTAATGATGTATTTAACGATTTCAATATTAAACTTATGATGTAGACAATTGGGTTGAAGAAACTCCTATGATGAACATTTAACAAAAGATCATGCAAGAAATAATAGTTAATTCCTTATCAGAAACTGATAGAAACTGGACCAAAAATGAAGAGAAATAGAATCTTTTATGGGGAACTGGAGCTTCCAACTCCCAAACTGTTACAAGTAAATTTGAGGTTCACCACCCTCCTATTACTTTCTGCCTGCCTTTCCTAAAGTCCCTACACTTATTTATACTTTCCCTTTCTAACTGTTAACTAATAGTTAGTTATTAGTTACCCTCACAGAATTATTAACTAATCAGTGTAACTAACTAAAACAGAAATATTACTAACAGCTTTTAGTACCCCATCTTCTACTCCTATCAGATACTCAACAAGAAATTCTAGTGTCCTCAAGAAAAATTGAAGCCACACTTCTATATAGTCCATACAAGGTGATTGAGAAAGGTGGGGGCTATTGCATGTCATTTAGAGCATGGCAAACCACTGTTTTTTACAATGTGATATTCCACATCTTGTTATTAGAATGTTAGCAACAAGGGGATTTAAAAGTAAAATCTTTAATGTAGTATAATTTTCAAATATGGTTTATAATAGTGATTAATTCTTTTAGTAGTTTCTAACCAAATTCTACTTGTCCAAGTTTCGTATTCTCTCTATATTAACTGTGGTGGAAAGCTTGTAACTTCTGATGGAAATAAGACGTATGATGATGATTCGGGTGAGACTGGACCAGCAAGATTTCGTAGCGCTGGAACGAACTGGGCACTTATCAACACTGGTCATTTCTTTGATAGTGATCGTACGGACTACTATACTTGGAATACAACTAAGCTTGCAATGGACAATGCTGAACTATACATGAACGCACGTGTTTCTCCAAATTCTTTGACCTATTATGGATTTTGCTTGGGAAATGGAAACTACACAGTAAATCTACATTTTGCAGAAATAATGTTTACCGATGATAAAACATATAGCAGCCTCGGCAGGCGTGTATTTGACATCTACGTTCAGGTCTATATTTTTATAATTTTCCTAAATGTTTCAACCACATGTTATATATAGAACAAAGTTGGTACAAGTCTCTTTGGGAACTTCATGATACTGAATTCAAATACTTCAGTATAATCTTTGGTATATACCAAATTTTCTCATAAGTTGTAACTAAGTTACAGAATGAAATAATAATATAAAATTGTGTTCTGCGAATTTTTAACAACATTTTCCAACTAATTACCTTCATATATTTTTGTGTGAATTTCAATATTTCAGAGAAAGTTGGTGGTTAAGGATTTCAATATTGCAAAGGAAGCGAGGGGTGTTGGTAAGGCAGTAATTAAAAACTTCACAGTTGTTGTGACTAGTAATGCCTTGGAGATTAAATTATATTGGGCTGGGAAAGGAACCACTTCTATTCCTTTTGGATCAGTTTATGGTCCTCTTATATCAGCTATATCCGTTGATCCTAGTGAGTTTACTTCTCTAGTATTTTGTTTTCAGCTATCATCTTTAGCTTCTATTCTAATTAACTCTTGAACAATAATCTTGCAGACTTTATACCCCCATCAGAAAGTGATAGTGGTAGTAGTATGTCCATAGGGGTTGTGGTTGCAATTGTGGTTTCTGGAGCAACTATTATCATCTTGGTATTTGGTATATTGTGGTGGAAGGGCATTTTAGGACGGAAAAGATCAGTGGCCAGAGGTAATCATGTTGAAGTGAATCAATTAACATGATTTCCATCCTTTTGCATGAAACACTTATTATCTGTTAAAAACAAGAAAAATATATTATATGTGGGACATAAGACTTAGTGTTTCCTTATCAATTTAGTTTACCTACTTTCATATCTATTTTGCTAACTCCATCAAAAAAAGTAACCGTACTGGATGGTGGATCAATTGAAGCCATCTGTTTTGTTAAAATGTGATATCTCTTTTATTTGTTTGCTTCTATTGACAGAACTAAAGGGTTTAGAATTTCAAACTGGTTTGTTTACCCTACGACAAATCAAGGCAGCAACAAATAACTTTGACAAAGCCTTCAAGATTGGAGAAGGAGGGTTTGGTCCTGTTTATAAAGTATATTCTCTTACAATCCCACCACTTTTGCATGATCATAATGAATGAAATATTTTAATTGTGTTAATGTTTAATGAAATGTTTCCCAACTGTATACCAATTTAGGGTGTACTCTCAGATGGAACCGTAGTAGCAGTTAAGCAACTTTCTACTAGGTCAAGGCAAGGGAATCGTGAATTTATAAATGAGATAGGCCTGATTTCTGCTTTGCAAAACCCTTATTTAGTTAAGCTCTATGGCTGTTGTATGGAGGAGGATCAACTGTTACTGATATATGAATACATGGAAAACAATAGCCTTGCTCTTGCTTTATTTGGTAATTGTTTACCTCTACTTTCAAGTCTCATTTATGTTTCTGTAATAATAGACACTCTTGTTCTTGTAACTTATATTCAAATGTTATCTAATTTCCATCAAAGCCAAAAATGATGACCCTGAGAAATGTCAATTGAGATTGGATTGGCAAACAAGACAGAAAATTTGTGTTGGTATTGCTAAAGGCTTGGCTTACCTTCATGAAGAGTCAAGATTGAAGATTGTTCACAGGGACATCAAGGCCACTAATGTGTTGTTGGATAAAGATCTCAACCCCAAGATATCTGATTTTGGTTTGGCCAAGCTTGATGATGGGGACAAAACCCACTTAAGCACTAGAATAGCTGGCACTTAGTGAGTTCCCATATATTTCTTCTTTTATCATTTTGTATTGATCTTTATTCAGCTATATTTTGGACATATTATCATACTAAAGAAAAATAAAGAAAATAATAGAGGTCATATATTGAAAAACAACATCCTCAATTTAAATTGAACTTATCCTAGTTTATGCATATAATAAAAATGTCCTTCAGTTACTGCAATTGATGAATTTTCAATACTGTAGTGGGTACATTGCTCCTGAGTATGCAATGCATGGTTATTTGACGGACAAAGCAGATGTCTATAGTTTTGGAATTGTTGCGTTGGAAATTGTTAGTGGGATGAGCAACACCAGAAACCTGCCGACCGAAGAACACTTCTCTCTCCTTGATTGGGTAAATTATGTCATTATACTCTCGCACTTTGCCAATTTTATTTTGAGAATATCTAGCATCGTTGTGTACATTCTGCATAAACTATACAACAAATTTCTTGTGTTGACACCATCCAAGGGGAATACACTTTATAGTTAATGTTTCTCAAATCTTCTGTAGTGTCCAAATTGGAATACCCAAGTATGCATCATCAATTTCTTGCATTTTGTAGACTTTTATGTCTTGCCCAGCAAATATGATCAATTATTTATCTGTAAAAAGACTTTTTGCACACTATATTTCCTACCCAGCTATAAATCTTTATACCTTAAAATTTAAAGGTCTTGTTTGTTTCAATTGTAATATCTCTAAAGATTGTGTCTTTGACCGAGCAGAATGGCATCTGGTGGTCCGTGTAACCGATCTTACCTAGTGGGATAAAGCTTTTATTTTTGTTGTTGTTTGTTTCTGCAGTGAAATGAATTTGGAATCAAATGTTTGTTTGCATTTTACAATACCAGGTGCATCTCTTGAAAGAAAAAGGTAATCTAATGGAGCTTGTGGATAAGAGGTTGGGTGAAGACTTCAACAAAAAGGAGGCGATGGTGATGATCAATGTAGCTCTTTTATGCACCAAAATCTCTCCAGCACTCAGGCCAACCATGTCATCAGTGGTAAGCATGCTTGAAGGTAGAACAGTTATTCAAGAGGGTGTGTTAGACACAAGTGAGGTATTGGATGATAAGAAATATGAGATGATGCGACAATATTACCAAAATAGAGGAGAAAATAACTTAATTGAGTCTCATACTCATAAATCAAAACCAGAGTGTAGCTCTACTATAGAAGAAGCTTCTGCATTTTTAACTGATACGAGTGCTTCTGGTGGGAAAATTAAGTTAGAGAACCTATAGAGGTGAACATCTTGTCATTGCTCTATGTATATTTAGTGTATGGTACAACTTATGGTACAAAAGTAATCATTATTTTTCAATATTTTTGAAAAAGCTTTTTAAAGAGAAAGCAATTATTTATGTAATAAAGAGATATAAGAGAAAGAGAAAACCATGTTATGCATGCACATACACTTTAATTTTTCTTCAATTAGTGCATGTTTCCCCAAATTATGTGTGGGTAGTATTATTTTTTCTATTTAAAAATAAATAAATTTAAAACATGAGAAGAGTAATAATAGATAAATATTTGTAATCTACAATCTATAATAAAACATAATTTTGGACACATGTCAACTCCACGTTCTTCCTCAACCCTTCTTTCTTACTTGTCATTTGCACAAAATTCAGCCATAAAATAAATTAAAATATTCATAAAAAATTTGGTCTGTCACTTCTTTGCACACGTATGCTCCGTCAATCACCTCTATGCACTTCCACTCATTCCACAACAAAAACTCATCTCCGACCTTTGTTACCTTCTTTCAAAATTTGAAATTTGAAATAGGTTTGTTACCTCTATGCACACTTTCGCTCGGTCTCTCTCTTTCTCTTCACCAAATCCCTCTCCTCTGTGTTTCTCTTCCTCCATCTTCTCCTCTTTTTTTTTTCTCTTATCTTTCTCTTTCTTCCTCACCGCACCACCCGTGTCGTCCTTTGCCTCACTGCACTACAGTCTCATCTCTCTTCCTCTTTCCATCTCCTCTGTAAATAGCAAGACCTTTTTTTTTTTAGCTTCAATATTCTTTAATTGTGACATCATCTTTTTTTTAGGCAGCCCCAAAAAGTTATGTAAGAAATGACTAGAATAAACAATTTTGACCAAGTTGAAAAAGTAATACAGTTCTAATAAACGTGAGATATATCATCACTGTAGGAACAATTAAAGACAGATTTTTTCTTATGACAAAATTTAAAGACAAAGATAAAAGAGGATAAGTTGAAAGATAGAAATAATTAAAAAACCATAGATATATATATATATATATATATATATATATATATATATATATATATATATATATATAAAGATAAAAAGATAGCTTCATACATGACATTTTTATCTTAATAATCTAAAACTATTATTTTTTGCTACTTGTAAAAGTAGTATATGATTTGTTTTCTGAATTGGCAGCACTATGTGATATACACATCTAAAAGAGAAAAGAATAAAATATTAAAAATATTTAATTAAAAAGTAAGGAGAGTTTAATTCTTGCTTTTTAAGTTGTATATTTTAATTTATAATATAAAATTTAATAGGAAAAATCAAATAAACTATAATAATTAGTATTTTAATCACACCAAATGCATAAGATAATTTTTTTTTATATTCCCATTTAATTGTATATCAGATCCTAATTTTTAAAACCTTACAATGACCACAAAATATTGTCAGATAAGAATATAGCCAATGAGTTTGCTACTTCATTCATTATAATTCTATTGTTTATTATCTAATGTTTCTCTAGATGCTCCTGGTTGATTTGATGTATTGAAGGGTTGGATATGTTTCTGACATTGACACCTATATGACACCTGGATATGTTTCTGAAGGGTGGTAAATACATATTTTGCTGTCCATGAAACTCAGTTGAAGGAAAATCATTGAGTCCATGAGGACTTGGGGTTAATGTTTGAGAATATTGGGGGTTAATCCTACACATATTGTACTCTTCTAGAATATCTAGAAAATATGTCAAAATGATATTCTAATTAAGAGTACTTAAAGTATAATAGATGATCTCTTAAAAGTGGTTTTCATATTTTATGATTTGATTTATTAGTTATTTGGACTTGGGGTTACTGTCTCGACTATAACGACTACGTTTCTTGTTCGTTTTAATTGATTTTGCTTATTAATTTTACAGAAAAATTTTTCTATGTAATTTCGTTTACGTAAAATGAATTATACGTAATAATTTATTTTTCTAACGCGTTTGCCAAATTGTCAAAATATATGGTTCAAATATAATTTAAGATACAGTCCAAATACAACACAATCCCAAATAGTCGGTTATAACATAAGATACAAACAGCTCAATGTAGTATCAAAAACAGATAAACAGAAAATCACAAATAAAGCATACAGTCATCCAACAGCACACAGAACATCTAGCTCCTTCCTTAAGTCTTTCCTCAGCTTACTGTTCTTCTGCTCACCCAAATAGATTGGGGTCATCACAGGTGTCAAACCACAGACACAACTCGGGTAAGTATTTAATAAACATGATTAGATAATTGACAGAAATTGAAATAACATCACAGACAATTACGAATAAATCATCATTTATAAACAGAACCAGATTCATGAGAATTGATGCATGATTTCTTTGTTAAATGATGCATGTCTGAGATCTCATATTATCACCACAAAGTACCATAAGCAAAATAGTTTCACCCACTCTAGTGAAACCTCCCTCCATTCTGAGGGGTCAAAAGGGTACTATGATCAAAATAGTTTCACCCACTCTAGTGAAACCTCCCTCCACTCTGAGGGGTCAAATGAAAATGATGCATGGTTTGATTTTTTTTTTTCTTTCAGTTCCTCTTTACCATTAATTTATTTCTCAAAGTCTCACATCTTGGCACCATAAAATTTTTTAGTCATCCATCAATATCAAAAATAAGTGCCCACAATTTTCTTAAGGAACTAATCTTAACAATATATAATACAAATCTTTAATCATATATTCATGACCTAATTTCTAATAAAATAGATCATAGAAATTTTATCATAATTCAACATCAAATGAATAATAAAATAACATACAGCATCATCAAGTTACAAAATTAATCTACAACAACATAATAGAATAACATACAACAATCATTAAGTTACAAAATTAATATACAACAACATAATAAAATAACATACAACAACATTTAGTTACAGAATTAATTTACAGCAACATAATAAATTATCATACAGCAACTATTAAGTTACAGAATTAATTTACAGCAACATAATAAATTATCATACAGCAAC
>QARZ01040387.1:60990-86984 GCA_013407115.1 Glycine latifolia
GTATATCTCTTCAACTTTTACATCAATATTTATTTAACATCATAAAAGGGAGAGATTGTTAAGTCAAAAGATATTTATGTCTTAAAGACGAATCATGACTGCTAATTATTTTGATTAAATGAAAATAAATACAAATGATAAAAAGTTGTGTTTGAGGTGCTATCAAATCATGATTGTATTTCTGTGTTTGAGTTTTCAAACGATACATACATATAAGACGATATGGCATAGTGTTAGACTATTGGTAAGCGTACCTATGTCGTCGCAAGTTACAAATTTTATAAAAGAAATCGTCTCCACAGGGACTTGAGTTACTCAGTTTCTCCATATAAAAGTAACTAATTAAATAATTATGTACAACAAATTTAATCAAAATCTCATGAGTTTATAAAATATAATGGAATTAAGGAAAGTAGCAGAAATAACACAAATAACAGAATTAGTGCATCAGAAATATGGAAAATTAAAAAAACAAATAAAATGAATTTAATTAATTCAAGAGAAATGTAGGATTGGATTTCATTGTTCATACCTCTAGTATTTAAATCATATTAATACATATGAATCATTTTCTAACATCACTGATGCCCACATTAAATCACCATAAATCGATCCCTCACATTCGAGAATCCTAAGAATATTTACCGAATATTGATTCCTCGCATATGAAATAAATATCCCACATTACAATCATAATCTTGTGCTATTTGCAATCAAAACATTATGCTCTATTCCTAGCAACGTAACGTAAAGAGTAAATTCATATAGTTCAAATTCTAAGAGTACTTTCCAATCAAACTTAAAATCCAATTTCATGAAACTAGTGATCAAATAGAATCAAGCATTATGAACAGAATGAAATCACCAGTAATGAGTAGAAAAGATTCATATATATAAAATATCAAAATAGATACATAAGGGTATGAAGATTACACTCAATCCTTCGGAGAAACTAGTTGATCATTGTATAGAGCACGAGATCAATAAAAGAAATGATGAAGGATGTTATCCACAGTCACTTCTCTGCAGCTCTAGCTCCACTTTTTCTCTCTTCTCTCTCCTTGCTTGCATTTCTTCCTCTCTGGTTTTTGCACTCCTTCATTAGGTTTCTTCATTTTGCATGGCTTTTAAATGTAATGGTTCAAGAGGTGCCAGACCAACTCGCCCTGGGGAGTTGCTTCCTTCATGTTGAAATTATGTAACTCACCCAGGCGAGTGCTCGCTAGCCTAAGCTAGTTGATAACTTCATGCTGAAGGAATGTCAATAGCCTAGACAAGTTGATTGCTAGCCTAGGCGAGTGACACTCTCAAATTCTTCAAAATGACCATTTTGCTCTTCATCTTGGTTTGGTTTCTGGATCCAACAAATAACCATCAAAATATAAGAAATGTATGGACGAATCTTCCATATTCAAAAGATAAGTGTAGCATTCTAATCCAAAAAATAACTAAAATATGACAGTTATCACAAAGCCTTAAATAAATGTATTTAAGACCTTCATTTAATACTCTGGGACTGAGATTATTTCTTCCAGAAAAACATTCTCCTAGGATATGTCAATGTCTTATGAAAAATAAATGAAGTCCATAGTCTGAAATTTTGACCTTCATCAAAAGAGGCGCTATGTTGGTACAGAGTGAAGAATCCAACCAATGTGAGACAACATATACTTGAAGGTGAAGGCTATATATAAATAGAAGAAGCTTTGAAGAAACAAGGCACCAATTGATCTTGCACGAAGACATTCTTTCATTCTTTATTGTAAAGTTTTCTGTAAATCTTTGTATAGATACTAAGCTCTCAAAACACCTTGTAAACCTTGAGAGAAAAGACTAAAGTGTTGAGTGATTTATCCATCTATAAGATGATCATATATTAGTCATTGTGCAAACTTCCAACAAATCTTGTCGATTTGTTTAGAACCAGTAGTGGCTTGGTAGGACAAATAATACTGGGTTAAATTCAAGCTTGGGGTAGAGCTTGCATATGTAAGAGGCAAAAGTTGCAGTGAAGAAACTTGTAACTTTGTGATAAGTTAGTGGAATCTTGGTGGTTTGCCAAGAATTAGACATAGTCTCGAGGTAGAGATAAACTAGTATAAACTATTGTGTTCTTTTCTTTATTACTTATCCTAGTGTTAATCAACAAAGGGTTCAATTTTGTTTTTAGATTTTACATCTATTTTAGATTTATTAAGAAAATTGGTTTTCTCTTCGTCTAGTAAATTTTTTATTAAAATTCCTTTATCTTTAGTTATATTTGTATTAGATGATAAACGCGGTTTTCAGTCTAAGAAAAAGTTTAGAATTTCTAAAAACAAAATTCAACCTCGCTTGTGGCAGAGGCTAGAGTAGTTACTTGGGAAGTATTCAAAGTTATTTTCTTGAAGAAGTACTTCCCCGAGGACATTAGGAACAAGAAAGAGATGAAGTTCTTAGAACTTAAGCAAGAGAGCATGAATTGGGCTTACTATGCAACCAAGTTTGAGGATTTGTCAAGGTATTCTCCCCAACAATGGTGCAAATGGAGAAAACTCAAAGTGTGTTAAGTTTATCAATGGCTTATGACCTGAGATCAAGCATGTCGTTAACTACTAGGAGATTCATTAGTTTCATATTGGTTAATAGGTGTAGGATTTATGACGAGGATAGTAGATCAAAAACTGCAAATTATAAGAATATGGGCCTAGTGAAGGATAAGAAGTTTCATGCTCAAAGTCATATTCAGCTCTAGTTAACTAGCCTATTCATCAATAGTTAGAAAACCACCACTAGTCAACCTGCTGGTGGAAGTGTGGGATATCCTCTTTCTACACTGCGAAGATGCATAAAGTGTGGTAGTAGAAACCATGCTACTTGGGACTACATGGCTAAGGAGGTGACTTGTTTAACATATGGAAAATATTGGAAGAGATTTTCTTAGTCCTAAGAAGGAGATGAGGAGTGGAGGACAGAGTTCCCAAATGACCGATCGAAAGCCACTAGAAGAGTCTTTGCACTTAGTGGTGCTAAAGCCTTAGAGTCTGATGATATAATCCAAGGTACATGTCCCATAGGTGAATATCCTTTTGTTGTGCTTTTCGATTTTGGTGCAACTCATTCTTTTGTGTCGCATGCATGTGTTCAAAATTTAAACTTGCATGTGGCTTCCTTAAAGTTTGATTTAGTTGTTGAAACTCCAACTAGTGGTCCTGTTACCACTTTTAATGTTTGTTTAAATTTTCATGTGATGATTTTTGATAAGCAGCTTGTAGTTGACTGGATATGTTTTCCTCTTAGTCAACTGGATGTAATTCTTGGTATGGAGTGGTTATCTTTCAACCATGTCTTGTTGAACTATTTTGATAAGTCTGTTGTGTTTGGAGAATTGTGAGAGGGTAAGGATGCAAGATTCATCACTGCCAACCAAGTGAAGGGGTCTTTGAAAGAGAACACCCAAGTATACATGGTGATAGCTAGCCTGAAACTTAAGAGTGGTGTAACAGTGAGTGATGTATCTATAGTGAAAAATTTCCCTGAGGTGTTTCCAATAGATGTTACTAGTCTACCACTCGAGCGTAAGATTGAGTTTTCCATAGACTTGGTACCTGGAATAGGACCCATATCCGTAGCACCTTATAAGATGTCTCCCTTAGATTTAGCTGAGCTTAAGAAACAACTAGAGGACTTATTAGGGAAACAATTTGAGACCTAGTGTGTCACCTTGGGAAGCGCCAATTTTTCTAGTGAAAAAGAAAATGGGAGCATGAGATTGTGTGTAGATTATCTTCACCTGAATAAGGTGATGATTAAGAACAAGTATCCTTTGCCAAGGATAGATAACCTCATGGACAAGTTAGTGGAAGCGTATGTGTTTAACAAGATAGACCTTAGGTCATGTTACCATCAAATCTAAGTAAAGTCTGAGGATATTCCAAAGACTACTTTTAGGACCTGTTATGGCCACTATGAGTACTTGGTTATGCCTTTTGATGTAACCAATGCTCTTGATGTGTTCGTGGACTACATGAACATGATCTTCCATCCCTACTTGGATAGATTTGTAGTTGTCTTCATAGATGACACCTTAGTGTACTATAAGGATAAAGAGGAACATGTTGAACATCTAAGGGTTGTGTTGCAAACCCTTAAGGACACATAGCTGTATGTTAAGTTGTCTGTAACATCCTTAAGGGTATTGCTGTAATTACTCTTATGATTCTAGAATATGAAAATTAAAAACATTTATACAATGATCTCATGCGGAAGGTAACATATAAACATTACAACTTGATTCCATATGTAATATAAATACCACTTATTTCTCATAACATTCACATCATACAACATATAAGAAAATATACAAAAATATAAAATAACTAAGCTATATCTTTCATGACAAAGCTCCATGCTCCGACAACACGTGCCATCATCTGTTTCTTGAAAATGATGGAACGTAAAAAGGTGAGACATAATGTCTCAGTAAGTGCTCTAAGGACTCTACAATTGGGTTAGATTCTTCTACTCGAACACTCTATGATTCATTTGTTTCTCATGGCTTTACCCTTACTTGGTATTTATCAAACTTTACCACTTCTATGGTTAGATCTACATCCATTGAATCGTAAGCCCTTGCCTCAAACTTATGCCTTATACTCACTTACTACACTAGTTCGTCTTTAATAATATATTGGGATTTACTCTTAGTCAGGATTATACTCAACTTTACTCTTACCACACTAGCTCTCCCTCTTGTGGCAACTCTATTTTCCTTATTCGGGCTTTACACTTAAACTACTAACTTTGCTTCAGTCTATGTGCAAAAGCAATATACATCTAGCCTATGTTCACATAGTTCCATTCTAAAAATATATATCTCTCTGCTCTTAAAGAATCACATTTCATCCATTCCAAGTCATCATAATAGTTTCACATCACAAAATATCACTGATATGCTGCTAGCATATGTTAGTTTTTAGGATTAATTGATCAATAATTCATTCAATAATTAGTCATATAGGCTAGAATTAGTTAGGTTTATTGAATTATTGTTATTGTCTCATCTTATTATGATTTGTTGTTAATTAGGAACCAACAAGAGAGGAAAAGAGGCAAAAGGAGAAATCTGGCTATTCGAACACCCCGCGCTAGTAGCGCCAGTCACCGCGCTGGTAGCGCCAGACTGCTAAAGGCAACTCTTCAGCTCGAACAAGCCACACTATTAGCGTGGTTACCCATGCGAGTAGCGCTAGGTTATCAAGATTAACCCCTCAAATTGAATCATCCTCGCTATCTGCGCCAGCCCCGGCGCTAGTAGCGCCAGACTTCCTAGATAGCCTATTCAGTTCGAATATCCCATGCGATCAGCGTGGGAAGCCGCGCTAGTCGCGCCACAGTTACGCTGTTACCTGATTTAAAAGATTTGGCACTGAATTAACTGGAAAAAGAGGGGCTTGTTACCCGAATTAACAGAGGAACGTGGGGGGATGAATAAAAAACATACTTTTAGCACACAAAAATATACAGAAACGCAAGGGAGAACGTAGAGAGAAGATCAAAGCCAGAGACTGAAGGAAGATTGAGAACTTTGTAATGCTTCTATTGTCTTTGTATTTCTTGAGGTTAGACATGAGTATGTCTGGCTAAACTTCTTTATTGTGGTTAATACCAGAACCAATGTGAACTCCTCTGTAACTTGATTGGTATTAATATGAAATTCTGATAATTGTTTTATTCTACTTTGTTCTTCATTGGATTATTCTTTATTAGTTTTGGCCATTCTAGTAAAGTTCTGAGGGTTAGAGTTTACAATAGGGATATTGGAACACTAATTCCTGAAAGCAGTAAAATAACAGTTTTTACATTGCCTAGGGATAGGAATGTATGATTGCAGAAATTACATGATGTATTCTCTTAATGCTTAGCTTGATAGGGAATCACTAAGGAATTAGGATTTCTAATTGGGTTAAGGAGTTAAATTACTAAGGGATTAGGATTTAGCCAATTATATGGAAATACATTCTCTGAACAATTAGAAGTAATTGAAATTAATAACCAAGTTAAGTAAAGAAGGTAGGGAACAAAGGGGATTGTGCTCTGGCCACAATTATTTCTCATCACTGCGTAATAATCAATTTAAATTCATTTTGACTTTTCGTTAATTTTCTGTTATTTACTTAATTTGCTTAATTCCTAAAATACAACCATATCCTCTTCAAACTTATTATTTGTCTTCCAATTTCTAAGATAATAAGCTGTGATAAGATTGCATTCAATCCTTGTGGAGACGATACTTTACTTACTCACTTTATTACTTGAAATGAACGGTACACTTGCCAATCGCGCAACAAGTTTTTGGCGCCGTTGCCGGGGATTGAAATCGCCAATTTTAGAGCAACTTTAATCTTCGAGATTGGAATTTTTTTTGTTACTAAATTGCTTTTCTTAGTTTATGCGAGGTATAGTTAATCCTGATCATCTATAGTACAATCCTGAAATAGAGAGAGCTATTAGAAGAAACAGGAGACTAGCTAGACAAAGAAGAAGAGAAGCAGAAAATTCTGATTTTGGTTCAATTTCTGAATCAGACTTAGAAATGGCTGACAGAGGAAATAATCAGCCAAGACCAGAAGATGAACTGATGGAGGATATTCTGGCTCCACTGTTCACTAGACCAAACTCCAGTATTGTAAGACCACCAATTGAAGCAAATCATTTTGACATTCATCCTTCATTGATTACATTGGTGGAACACAGTCAGTTTGGTGGAGAAGATAACGAAGATCCCCACGACTTCATTGACAGATTTCTGAGAATTTGTGATACCATTAGACATCAAGGGGTGTCAGATGATGCTATAAGATTGAGGTTATTTCCTTTTGTTGTAAAAGGGAAAACACTTAGATGGTTAGATCGACAGACCTCAAATAGCATAACCACATGGGAAGTATTAGTTGCAAAATTTTTCTCCCAATATTTTTCAATGGATAAATACAATCAGTTGGTGAATGAGATCACCAATTTCACTCATGATGAGAGGGAAACCTTATGTGCAACTTGGAATAGGTTTCAAGAGCTTATTTGGAGGTGTCCACAATATGACATGCCCATGGGTAAAAAGGTACATATTTTCTTTAATGGAATGATACCTGAATCACGCCTTATTGTTAATGTTGCAGCTGGTGGTTCTATAAGATCGAAGACTGCAGTTCAGACTTATGAGTTAATTGACTCTTTAGCCCGTGATGAAAACGAACGTATTCCAGTTCAGCCCAAAAGAGAAGTCATTCAATTAGGGAGTAATGATGCAATGTCAGCTGAACAGAAAATATTAGCTCAACAGTTAGCTAAATTAAATGCAAAGATTGACAAACTCCAAGTCTCTACAGCTCAAGTTTCATCCAGCAAAATGCAACCTGTTATATGTGAATATTTCCAAGGTGAGCATGAGTCTAATGAGTGTCCTACATTGGTAGGAGCTGATCCAGTGCAGCTGAATGGCCTTTGGTATGATCAAAGACCCCAGCAAAATTTTTAGAGAAATCAAAATAATGCTATGGGGAATAATTTTCAAAGGAGAATTCAAGGTGGTGGATTAGATTACAAGTCTAATAATTATTTGCAGCCTCCACCTATTCCACCTAAGGAGCCATCAGAGCTGGAGAAAGCAATGTTACAATTATCTAAGACCACCAATGAGCACATTCAGGCCACCAATGCCTTCATTAATGAGACCAGAGCTCACCATAAAAATCAAGATGCATCCATTAGGAATCTTGAAAATCAGATCGGTTAATTGGCAAAGCAACTAGCTGAAAGGTCTCAAGGACATTTCCCTAGTGACACCATGGTGAATCCAAGAGAACATGCAAAGGCAATTACTACTAGGAGTGGAAAGGTAATCACTTCTCCAGAAAAACCTAAAGTAAATCAAAGAGGAATGGAAGGGGAAACTACCACAGTTGCTGCAGAACGAGAGGTAGAAGTACCTTTAAACAAGCAAGAAAAGCAAGAGAAAATTTTGCACTTTCAAAGAAGCCAATGGATTTCTCCCGCTTTGAGAAACCTCCTTACCCAGTGAAGCTCAAGCAACAAGCCCAAAAGCAATAGTTTGCCAGGTTCTTAGACATGTTTAAAAAATTGCATATTAATATTCCATTTGCTGAAGCTTTAGCTAACATGCCTAACTATGCAAAATTTATGAAAGAACTGTTGTCTAGGAGCATAAATTGCAGGATTGTGAGATTATTGCACTTATTGAAGAGTGCAGTGCTATAATACAGAGGAAGCTACCACTAAAGCTTAAAGACCCAGGCAGTTTCAATATCCCAATTGCAATAGGGAACATTAACGTGGGAAGAGCCTTATGTGACCTGGGGGCAAGCATAAATTTAATGTCGTTGCCAGTTTGCAAGTCTTTAGGGATTTCTGAATTAAAGCCTACTAGAGTTTCTCTCTAACTTGCAGATCGTTCATTGAGGAAGCCTACAAGAGTCATTGAGGATGTCTTAGTGAAAGTAGATAAGTTTTTTTTCCTGCAGATTTTATAGTTTTAGATATGGATGGTGAAAGTGAAATACCGCTTCTCTTGGGTAGATCATTTTTAGCCACTGCTAGAGCTTTAATTGATGTAGAACAAGGGAAAATAGAACTTAGGATGGATGATGAGTCTATTACTTTTAATGTTTTTGATGCTATGAAAAATCCATCTGATGAGCATGATTGTTTTAGGCTAGATGTTTTGGATAATGTAATTCATGCAGGTCAAACAGAGGAACAGGAACTTGAAGAAGTGCTGGAAATTCGAAGCCAAGAAACTATACAAGAGGAGCTTGAGGTATTAATGGAGGTGCTTGAGAAGAAAGAAGATGACATCCCAGTTGGGGCACCAAAAGTTGAGCTAAAAGAATTACCGGAGACTTTGAAGTATGTGTTTCTAGGTGATGAAGAGACATACCCAGTCATTATCAATAGAGGGCTGGAATTTTATGAGGAAGAGCAGCTGTTGAAAGTCCTCAAGGAGCACAAAACTGCTATAGGCTGGTCCATCTCTGATTTGAAAGGTATTAATCCTTCTTTCTGCACTCATAAAATTCTTATGGAAGATGATATGAAGCCAGTGAGGCAACCACAGAGGAGACTAAATCCCACCATGAAAGAGGTGGTCAGAAAAGAGGTGGAGAAGTTGTTGGATGCAGGGATGATTTACCCAATTTCAAACACCGCATGGGTAAGTCCAGTTCAAACCGTCCCTAAGAAAGGTGGAATGACTGTCATTCAAAATGACAACAATGACTTAATTCCCACAAGAACTATCACTGGATGGAGGATGTGTGTGGATTATAGAAGGCTGAATGACGCAACCAGAAAAAACCATTTTCCACTTCCTTTTATGGACCAAATGTTAGAAAGGTTAGCTGGTCATGATTTCTATTGCTTCTTAGATGGATATTCTGGGTACAATCAAATCCCAGTAGCACCAGAAGACCAGGAAAAGACAGCCTTTACATGTCCATTTGGAGTGTTTGCTTACAGAAGAATACCCTTTAGCCTATGCAATGCGCCTACGACATTTCAAAGGTGCATGCTTTCTATTTTTTCTGACATGGTAGAAAAGGGTTTAGAGGTATTTATGGATGATTTTTCTGTTTTTGGCTCTTGCTTTGATTCATGTTTAGCTAATTTAGCTAAGGTTTTAAAAAGATGTCAAGAGACAAATTTAGTGTTAAATTGGGAAAAGTGTCACTTCATGGTTAGGGATGGAATTGTTTTAGGCCATAAAATTTCTGAAAGAGGGATAGAGGTTGATAGGGCTAAGTTGTTATTAATCGAAAAACTACCTCCTCCTATTAATGTTAATGGTGTGCGAAGTTTTTTAGGTCATGCAAGATTTTACAGGAGGTTCATCAAGGACTTCTCCAAGATTGCAAAACCTCTCAACCAATTACTTGAAAAGGGAGTAGAATTTCATTTTAATGAAGCTTGTATTGATGCATTTAATGTATTGAAAAATAAGCTTACTACTGCACCTGTTTTAATGTCCCCTAATTGGAATTTACCATTTGAACTTATGTGTGATGCAAGTGCTTATGCAATTGGTGCTGTTTTAGGACAAAGAAAAGATAAGCGTCTACATGTTATATATTGTACTAGTAAGATTTTGAATGAGGCACAAGTTAATTATGCCACCACTGAAAAAGAAATGCTAGTTGTGGTTTATGCATTAGACAAATTTAGGTCCTATTTAGTTGGTTCTAAAGTTATTGTTTACACTGACCACGCCGCTCTTAAATTTTTAATGACTAAGCAAGATGCTAAGCCACACTTGTTGTGTTGGATGCTTTTGTTTAAGGAGTTCGATTTGGAAATTAAAGATAAAGCTGGAGTGGAAAATAAAGTAGCTGACCACTTATCAAGGATTCAAGAAAAGAGTTTGCAGGATGGACCAGAGGTGGAAATCAATGAATCTTTTCCTGATGAGGGAGTGATTGCAATCCAAGTCAGCCCATGGTTTGCAGAGATGGCCAACTACAAAGCTGTAGGTGTAATGCCTGAAGATTTCAATTAGCAACAGAAGAAGAAGTTTCTTCATGATTCAAAGAGGTATTTATGGGATAACCCTTTCCTTTACTTTCAATGTACTGATGGGGTGATTCGCAGATGTGTAACTCAGTAAGAGGCATCTAAAATTCTTTGGCATTGTCATGCTTTGGATTACGGAGGGCACTTCGGAGGAAATAGAACAACACAAAAGGTCTTGCAGTGCGGTTATTATTGGCCAACACTATTCAAAGATGTAAGGGATTTTGTGGACAAATGTGATAATTGTCAGAAGACGGGAAATATCTTTCATAAAGATGAGATGCCACTGAACAACATCCAAGAAGTTGAGCTGTTTGATGTATGGGGAATTGATTTCATTGGACCCTTCCCTAAATCGTATTCTAATCAATATATCTTGGTTGCGGTAGATTATGCGTCTAAATGGGTTGAGGCTGTAGCTTTGCCAACCAATGATGCGAAAATAGTGGTCTCATTCTTGCGGAATAATATCTTCACCCACTTTGGAGTACCGAGAGCTATTATCAGTGATGGAGGGACCCACTTTTGTAACAAATAGTTTGCTAGTTTGCTTACCAAATATGGAGTCCATCACAGAGTTGCCACACCATACCATCCTCAAACAAGTGGGCAGGTAGAAATTTCTAACCGAGAGTTAAAAAGAATTTTAGAAAAGACAGTTGGGAATTCTAGAAAGGATTGGGCCCGGAAGCTGGATGACGCATTGTGGGCATATCGGACTGCATTTAAATCACCTATAGGTATGTCACCATTTCAAATTGTGTACGGTAAGTCTTGTCATCTCCCAATTGAGTTAGAACACAAGGCTATGTGGGCCACTAAATTCTTAAACTTTGAACTCTCTAAAGTTAATGAAAAATGATTATTGCAATTAAATGAGCTTGAAGAGTTCAGGTTAGCTGCATATGAGAATGCTAGGATTTATAAAGAGAAGACCAAGAAGTGGCATGATAATAAAATTCGCCCAAAAGAATTTGAGCCAGGACAACAGGTATTGCTGTATAATTCTCGCCTGAGGCTTTTTCCAGGTAAGTTAAAATCCCATTGGTCTGGTCCATTTTTAGTGCGAAAAGTTTATCCGTATGGAACAATGGAGATTTCCCCATTAGATCATGACAGGTCTTTTAAGGTCAATGGATGTAGACTGAAATCTTATTTTGGTGGTCAAGTGGATAGGAATGCGGTTTCTATTCCACTGAATTCACTTGATGATTGAAAAGGTGGTACGTCAAGCTCGTGACGTTAAACAAGCGCTACTTGGAAGGCAATCCAAGAGTTTTTTTTTATTTTAACTCATTTATTGTTCATGTTTAAGTTTTCTTTTTATTGGCTTGAATTATGTTATGTGTTTTTAATTTTTAGTTAGTTCATTTAGTTAATTGTTAATCTTTATTTTAGTTCTTCTGTTTAAATATTATTAGTATTATATTTAGTTTTAGTTCTTCTATTGTAGGTTTTTGTTATAGCTTTAGTTTAACTTAGAATCTCAATTAGTAGAAAAGCATTGAAAGGTCTTGAAGAGCATTCGAATGTCTCACGCTAATCGCGTGGCGTCCCATGCCACTCGCGCTCGATGTTTTAAAAATGACCAAGGTATTCTCATTCCCCACGCCAATCGCGTGGTTCCTAGCGCCAATAGCGTCAGATGTTCGAATCAGGAGACAATTATTTCAATTTCAGCGCTGATCGCGTGGAATATGGCGCTATTAGCTCCACTTATTAGAATTTAGGAGTCAAATTTACAGTGTGGCGCTAACCGCGTGGAGTCCCACGTTATTCGCGCCATTGATTCAAATCCAGGTAGCAACTATTTGATTCTCACGCTAATCGTGTGGCCTACGGCGCCAGCAGTGCGAGTGATTCGAACTTAACTAACAACCTGAACCTTCTCACGTGATTCGCATAGGACATGGCGCTAGTCGCGCCACAGGTTCGAAAGTATGGGCCTTATTTACATGTCAAGCGGATCGCGCCAGACGCGGCGCTGGTAGCGTGAGAGCGTCATTTTGATTTTTTAAAAGGGAAACTCAGCACCTAAATCCCGCCCTAATTCCTTTGTTGAGCAAAATCCCTAACTCTTCTCTCAATTCCCTTAATCTTGTTTAATCTCATTCAAAACCATAGCCCCTGTTAAGCTCAAGCATTAAAGCTCAGGCATTATAAATCCCTAACCTCCATTATCATTGTCTTCTCCCTTCCACCATTATTGAAAAGCTTGAAGTTTCTTGGTGAATCCATTCTACCATATTTTAGTCACGAATCAATGGAAAGAAACAAGGTAAGTTTTTGTCGTCTAAGATTGTATATTGCATGAATAAGCATTAGGGTTCGAAGTTAGGGACAAGTAGTTGCAGAAACTGGATTCGCGATTTCACAGTCCACGCGATCAGTGCCGTAGGTGGCGCGATTCGCGTCATATGGAAAGTTCATCAATAGCAATCAGTTCACATATTTGGCTTGTTTAATGGTTCCTTGTTACATATACATGTGAATGCTTGAATGATAGTGGACAAGCTGTTCTTATGATGACCCTATTAAGTTAGTTGAGTATGAATCTTCATTAGTTGAATTAAAACCATGGGTTCCAATGAAAGTTTGAAATTGTGTTGAGCTTTAAGTTAATTCCTTTCTGCATGATATTTGAGATTATGATGTTTTGAGTAATCAAGCTTCATTATTGATAATATAGAATTCATGAGTTATGAATCATTGAGCATGGAACATGGTAAATTGGGTTATTGAACTGTGAATTGGGAAACATAATGTTGAGTTGAGTCTTGTTGCTGTTGATATTTGCCCTGTTTAAGGTCTTACTCTGAAATTTTGATTGAACTAGACTGTATGTGCTGGTTTTGACTCTGTGGATGGGTTCATTAAGATATGATTGATATTAGACTTGGATGTGATTGTTGACTATCATTGATTTGAGTAAAATGTGAGTATGAGACTTTAGCATTTGAACATGGGATAGGTTAATGAGTCCTTAGAGTCTGAACTTTGTTTTTGACAGTAATGTATTGTTATTGTGACTAGCACGCACAACATTGGCTTGGGTTATGTGATCATGATAGTGAGAGTGTAGTCTTTAGGTTGATTTTTGGCTAGTAATTGGTTGAGAAAATAAGGAGATATTGAGGAGCCATGGTCTGAACTTAAATATGGGAATTTGAATTGACCTAGACCTTAGGTGCTTGTTTGAATAGTTACTTGGGTTACATTTTCGAAGTTAGACTTGGGTTAACTGAAGTGCTTGAGATTATTGTTTTGATATTGGTATGAGTTATATATATATATCTGATTATTGCAATTAAATTTGTGATTATGACTGAACCATATGGTTTTTATTGCTGGTATAATATTGATTGGTTGAGGCAATTTGCTCATGGGTATAGTTAATTGATTGAAAAGAATCTAGTAACCTTTCCATTAGTGAGTAATGGTTGTGAACATGAACTGTGACCAAAGACAACTTAGGTATTTGAGACAAACAACTTAGAGATATTAACTAAGCTAAATATGGGAATTCTAATTGAGCTAATACTTTCCTTATAATTATGTGCATGCTGATTTTGGACTACCATATGATGATAATGATAGGTTCATTTATCTTGGATTTGTTTCAATTGAGACATGAGTTCCCTTGCTTGATACCATTGATGATATACATGATGCTATTAACTACATAGGATCATGTTTACATTCTGTTGAAAATTACAAGTGAGAATGTTGATTGATTTGATGATCTATGAGTGTGTGCTCTGATATTGACTATGAATCACCCTGTTAGAATGGAATTTGGATTGTTACTATTATTGACATGAGTGAATGGTGAGCATGGTCCTTTGGCATGTGAATTGATTGTATTGTATGACATTATATGGTTTGGAATTAAATCTGGGAATATATCTGTCTTTGTGCAAACTGCTGATTTTGATATGGGGTTTTTGATTCATTTGTTTTGTTTGTGTCTTTTAGCAATATGTCTGGAAGTAAATCTGGGAATTGTTAAATCTGGCAATCATATCATGATCATTCTTGTAATTACTTTTTGAATCATATATGTATATTGGATATTTTCTGAGTTTCAGGGTAAACAGGTGGAGAAGGGAAAAAAGAAGAGTACAGTTGCATCAGGCAGCAAGCGGGCCCGAGTGTCCATCTATGATGAAGCCCGTTTCCGCTCCTTGGAGTGCTAGGAGCGCTTCGACCAGTGGTACCTGCCCAAGAAGATCATTCCAGAGAAGAAGATCTTATGGGAGTCTCTACCTGAGGACTCCCCAATTCTAGAGGTGATCACTAGGCGGCAATGGCAGCAATTGGTGAGCTTCCCCGAGCCAAGCTCCAGCTCTATTCTGAAGGAGTTCCTGGCTAACGTCGATAGGGAAGCAGTTGCTGAGAGAAGGATCAGCTGGGTGCGGGGAGTCCAGGTTCCTTTTGATGACAAGACTATCGAGAGATTCCTCGATACCAGCTACTCTCTTTTCTCCCGCTGTGAGTTCTCTCATCTTTTTCTTAGGATGCAGCCTGACATCTACAGTAAGATGTACAGGGATGATATGCCTCAGCTAGCCGATCAGATCAGACATAGGATCGCAGGTTTATACACAGCCTGGAAGACGAAGGCCGACTTAGACTATGTGCCCGAGAAGCTGAGGAAACATGATTTGATGGGTGATGCAGCATTTTGGAACCAGTTTGTGAACCACACAGTCATTCCTTCTACAAACATGACTGATGTGAACTTGGAGCGAGCCACCCTCTTATACGTGCTACAGGGGGAAGGTAATCTCTTTATTTCTCACATTTTGTCCAGCAGGATCCTCCATATGATCCAGGATGGTAGTAGCAAGCCTGGCTGGCTCATTCTTCCCTCATCTTGCATCTGTGCCACTGAGCCGATGTCGAGATCCCAGACGAGGAGCCAAGGGACGTTAGGATCCAGGATCACAGGTTTTAATCTTCCGTACATTTACATTACTGCCGTTAAACATTTGAATGCTTAATGAATTTGTGATAGTTGTTCCATGATTAATTTGACTGTGATTGTGTTCTGTTAGGATTAATGTTTCGGTTTGGTTGTAATTTCTCAAATAATGCATACGTGATTAAATTTTCTAGTAGTGCATAATCCTTTTTAGTTGTTGCCAGGGACAACAATTTTCTAAATCTGGGAATGGGCGCACATGCATTATTTGAAGAATCACATTCAAGAGACAAAGGATGCCTAACAGAAAATTTTGTTTTAGTGTTTTAATTATTGAATAAGGTGTTAGAAGTATATGTTATATATCTCAAAATTAGAATTGTTGAAATTAGTGTTGAATTGGACGTATCTGTTAGGAAGCATGAGTGAGATGAAATATGGGGCATGGATTACATGATACATGATTAGAATTGTGATTGTTGGTATGTTGATGCTCATGTTGAAGTAGTAAATGATGCTTGATATGAAGTTAACAGAGTTAGCTTGAGACTGTAGCCTGTGAGGATTGAACCCATACAGAATCATTCTTCTTAGAGAGACCTCACTTTGATAGTACTCTAGAACTTGCTCTGTTTCTCTGGATGCATGTACAGCCTGATATGATTAAGGCAGTTTATTCTTTTAAGCCAGGGCCAAATTGACTTACCTTCAGTTTTTCCATTGCTAACCCTTTTTGAGCCTAAACCTTTTTCATTCATATACCTGACATTTAGAACATACACCTTGACTACCCTATTTGAGATTGGAGGAAGAAAGAATTAGAACCAAGACCACTAGATATTGGAAAACAGAAAGATGAATGCCCAGATGAAAGAAAAGAAAGGGTAAGAGGAAAGACAAAGTTACCCAAGAAGATAATTATGGTTGGGTGTTAAAGTGCCAACAGAACAGATTTGGCAAAAACCAAATCTAGTGAATAATGCAGTTGGGAAATAACAAGTCTGAAATACCAGCTGGTGGATCTAAATGCATCTCCTCTTTAAGAGATAAGAGTGAATAAGTTATATCTTGTCTGGGTGGACTTGGGGAATTTCTATCTAAATCCAATCTTACCTTAGCTACTATCCAGAAATCTTCCTACCCCTAAGCCAGGCCAAGTTACAACCTTATAAAGACCTTTTGATCAGTTGTGCATGCATTTATGTTTCTTATCTTCAGGAACTTGAGAATATGATCAAGCTTATGGTAGTGCTATAACTGTGTTGGATTGAGTGATTATAATAACCCTTATACACTTGAGTGTTGAGTGAATTACATATATCTTGGTAAGGAGTACTCAAGTGAAATTCTTACAGTTAATGGAATTGAAAAGTGTTGTTGAGACTTTGATGTGAAACTTGATTATACTCAGCATTGTGATTCTAAGATTGATAAATGTGATGTTATGCTTGATTGTTGATCTTTGCTTTCCATCTTGAAATTCTGTTTATTGCTGAGGACAACAATATCTAAATCTGGGAATTATTTGATATGCTGCTAGCATATGTTAGTTTTTAGGATTAATTGATCAATAATTCATTCAATAATTAGTCATATAGGCTAGAATTAGTTAGGTTTATTGAATTATTGTTATTGTCTCATCTTATTATGATTTGTTGTTAATTAGGAACCAACAAGAGAGGAAAAAAGGCAAAAGGAGCAATCTGGCTATTCAAACACCCGCGCTAGTAGCGCCAGTCACTGCACTGGTAGCGCCAGACTGCTAAAGGCAACTTTTCAGCTCGAGCAAGCCACACTATTAGCGTGGTTACCCACGCGAGTAGCGCTAGGTTATCAAGATTAACCCCTCAGTTCGAATCATCCACGCTATCCGCGCCAGCCCCCGCGCTAGTAGCGCCAGACTTCCAGGATAGCCTATTCAGTTCGAATACCCCACGCTATCAGCGTGGGAAGCTACGCTAGTCGCGCCACAATTATGCTGTTACCTGATTTAAAAGATTTGGCATTGAATTAACTGGAAAAAGAGGGGCTTGTTACCCGAATTAATAGAGGAACGTGGGGGGATGAATAAAAAATAGACTTTTAGCACACAAAAATATACAGAAACGCAGGGGAGAGCGTAGAGAGAAGATCAAAGCCAGAGATTGAAGGAAGATTGAGAACTTTGTAATGCTTGTACTGTCTTTGTATTTCTTGATGTTAGACATGAGTATGTCTGGCTAAAATTCTTTATTGTGGTTAGGGCCAGAACCAATGTGAACTCATTTGTAACTTGATTGGTATTAATATGAAATTATGATAATTGTTTTATTCTACTTTGTTCTTCATTGGATTATTCTTTATTAGTTTTGGTCATTCTAGTAAAGTTCTGAGGGTTAGAGTTTACAATAGGGATATTGGAACAGTAATTCCTGAAAGCAGTAAAATAACAGTTTTTACATTGCCTAGGGATAGGAATGTATGATTGCAGAAATTACATGATGTATTCTCTTAATGCTTAGCTTGATAGGGAATCACTAAGGAATTAGGATTTCTAATTGGGTTAAAGGGTTAAATTACTAAGGGATTAGGATTTAGCCAATTATATGGAAATACATTCTCTGAACAATTAGAAGTAATTGAAATTAATAACCAAGTTAAGTAAAGAAGGTAGGGAACAAAGGGGATTGTGCTTTGGCCACAATTATTTCTCATTGTTAGTATATGGATGTCCTAGAGACAATCTTTTCATTAGATTAGGACGTACATGTATTTTTCATATTGTCATGAATAAATTATAAGCGCTCTTTATCTTGTTTCATATTCTGTCTCGATATCATTATTAATATATGAGTAACTAGATAAAACCCTTGGAATAGAATAGGTATCTCTTGATTATCAGTGATGGGATCACGATCATGAGGATTCAAGGATACTAGATGTCTACTCCTAAATTTTAAGTTCCTAGTCTAGAGACACTGAGAACGGGGATCAGCGATCTCGGGTAAGACTAGCACGGCTTATCTACTTGTATGCAGATACAAGGTAAAGACCTTATGAGCTACAGACATGGAGATGTATTAGCTAAAGTCGTGAGTGGACCTATAAGGGTATAGCTAGCACTGAACGGACCCACAAAGAGACTCTATGAGGAAATCTCACAGATAGTATCATTAGAGTAGTCTCTTATTATTTGGGTATGTCTTTCCTTAGACCAGAAGTTTTCACCTAGACTGTGTTCTAGAAGACATGCTTTGATTGTATACCTCGTCTGCCTGAAACATGGAGACACATAGGTATACCTTTGGGCATGTCCTGAAAGAACACGAGTCTAGGGTGACTAGCTGAAGGAATTCATCAAATCTCTGTGAGAGATTAGGTTATCTGTAAACCGGAGAAATCAAGATGACATTTACGGGACTCGGGAATCTATGCATAGTAAAAGAAATCATGAGATGATTTGCCTTTAGAGTCAGTAAAATTGGAGACTCCCTATTTCGTATTAAAACTTACCCTAGACCGCAAGGGCTGATACGTTTCCTTACCCTAGGTTTTATGGGAAGGTAACCGAGACAAAAGGAAATACATATGGAAACCAAATAGATTTAATAGGATGATCTTGTCATTTACCTAACTAGTTCTGGGGCAACAAAGCATTGCTAGTGCTCTGTGTTGTCATTAAATGGGTAGTGGCCTTGTTGGGCCCAAACTCATTTATGTCAGTAGCTATGTTGGGCCTAATGGGTCACACACTAACACTTTATTGTCATGACATTATAGCATTAAAGGTTTTGGGCCTAATAATGATTGTTGGCCCAAGAAAGAGTTTGGATACCTATCTTAAAGAGAGAGGGGCGCATGAATGGAGTTAATGGGCTTGGATAGTCCAATACATTATTAATTAATTTAAATAGTTAAATTAATTATCTAATATTTAAATTTGATAATTTAAATTTTGAATTTAAATATTTGAATTTAAATATGAATTAACTATAGTAGTTAGTTTCATATCAAAAGGAGAAGATAAGAGATAGATTTGAATTTGAATTCAACTAGCATCTTATCATGATCATGTCCTAGATTTTAGGAAGAAGATTGAGGGCTGATTATGGGGCTTACATACGGATGATATTTAATTATTATTTGGCAAAATAATTCCCAAGTAATTGACTTGGTCTTAGGAGGATATGATAGGAGGTTGTCGGAATTTTTGAAATACAACAACTCTATCTTTTCTTCACGTGTGGGATGCTTCATAATTAGATTTTTTGGTTAAAAAAAATCTAAACTCAAACTCTTCTATAAATTGTGTTCTTGTGATCATAGTTCTCTAAGAGTTTTTAAGAAAAAAAAAACTATCTATCTTCCTCCCTTTTCACGTGCCCCTTTGTGTGAGTTTTGACAGAAAATTCAGCCACGAATATCACCTATTGGTGAGTCTCTTAGATAAGTAAAAACACTTTAAAACCTAACCTTCTTCCTCTCCATTGGTGCGCCTAGCTTGCCTCCTTTGGTGTTTGTTGGTGGCCTTCAAGAAGTGTTCTTGAGTCTTGACAAGAAGTGGTGTGGATCAACATTAGAGGGCTTGTATCTTCAAGCCTATCCTTGATCATCAAGTTATGAATATAAACAAGGTAACATCTATGTCCTAAAGAACGATTCTTGTGTGGTATGTGTGTTTCCGCTTGAAAAATTTTGTTTTTCTCACATGCCTTCGGGCTTCAAGGCCCTATCTTTCACTCATCACTGCGTAATAGTCAATATAAATTCGTTTTGACTTTTCGTTAATTTTGTTATTTACATAATTTTCTTAATTCCTAAAATACAACCATATCCTCTTCAAACTTATTATTTGTCTTCTAATTTCTAAGATAATAAGCTGCGATAAGATTGCATTCAATCCCTATGGAGATGATACTTTACTTACTCACTTTATTACTTGAAACGGATGGTACACTTGCCGATCGCGCAACAATCACAACTAAGGATGGAACCATTCACACATAACACAACAATAACCTAAGGCATTCATGGCATCCATATCATTAATCACACAAATCAAACCAACTCACAATAATGCACTATGCAATGCAATGTTTTTTTTTCTCTTTTTCATATGCATATGGTACTAGAAAAACATTTGCAAAAGAGGCTCGGGAGGACTTGTAGTAATGAACCCACATGATTTCATTAGTACACTCTTATTGAGACAAGACTGTCGGTGATGCATTAGGGTTACCCAGTCTTGAAAGGATATTCCAACCCATGGGATCAACATAAGTCACATAGAGATTCCAAATTGGATACCCCCAAGGATAGAGTCATACTGATGAGAATCAAGGACAAAATTAGGAAAAGTGCCAAAATTTCAAAGGAATTGATAAGCCAAGGATCAAGATAGCCACAAGGATTAGGGTCCTTGATAAGATCAAAGGTGGATCAATAAAGAACCCTAAAGAGATAGTTCTCTTAATTGGAAAATATCCAAATTTTGATATCCAAGATTCTGCTTTTCATTCATAAAATTTGAGATACATATAGTTCTCCATAGAATACCAAAAGTCTCTAATCATAATCTACTACTAATGATGGTAATTATGTCAAGTTAGAGACTTTATTAATTAACATGTAAGACACTCAAGAGACTCAACAGTACAACAACCAAGCATCTTGAACTCTTATTTTTTCATCATAACTCAATTTTGATCTTAGGCAAATAATTGGGCTTAATTGATAATTGTTGCTTATTTTTGGATTTTGTGCTTACTTGACCTATCTTTCTTGTGCAGGACCTATAGGATTCTAAAGAACTTACAATGGAGTATATGAGTAGTCCCTAGAAAGCTAAGGAAAAGAGATACAATTTTTTCAGAAATAAAATTAGGCCAATTCTTTTGTTTTGAGAGTCATTTTAGTCTTGAAAGCTAGAACCTCTGCACTTGGACTTTGGGCTGCAAAATTGGGCTTTTCTTTGTGTAATATTAGATAGGCCTAATCATGGCCCATACTTTCCTTTCTTTAATCACAATATATATTAGTGTAGTTAGTTAGTTACTTCATTTTGCATAAACAGATTTGAGAAGCTTCTTGTGCAAGTTTTAGGATCAAACTCTTTTTCTCTCTTTTTCTTTCAACTGTTCTTCATTTTTCTTTCTCCTTTCAAGTTTGTTCTTCTACTTTCTTACACAAATTTTGTTCCTCTTCCAACGGTGATGATCATGGAAAGCTAAAAAATCAATCAATCCAAGGATCCAGTCCAAGCAAGGAGGAATTTGATTTCTAGTTTCGTATTTCAATTTTTGTGTAAATGTTCATCTTCTTCAATCTTATTTTCCATTTTCATGATTATGAATGTGCTTAGGATTGAAAATGAATTAGGTTATGGATTCATTTTCTAATTTAAAATTTAATCATAGATTGTTTGGATGATATTTCAATATGATTTGTGATGTCAATATATTTAGGGATTAATTCGATTGAACTACTTCTAATGATATTGACTGAACTTTCACAATATGATCATTATCAGTAGAATTGTGATAATTTGAATTGCTTGATTTGGTGAATTTGATTGATGCTCTTGAATCTATTTCACAACCTATTTCATCAATTCTGTCAGGTTTTGTATTTTTTTCATTTCTATTTGTGTTTCTGCAATTTTCATTTGTTGTCTGCAAACCGTTTGTTGAAATTACCCCGGCTGTTTATAAGTGGATTGAAGTCGGAACCAAATTAAATTGTATCTCTGAGTCAACCTAGGTTATTCCTGTACTGCATAATTAATCCTAGTTTTATTTGGTTTGGAATGATACGACAATCGTTATCACATCTAATTATACCCTTATTGAATATAAAATAAAACTAGATGCTATATCTTAATGGGCCATCATCTAAATTAGTCTATTATCTTTATTCCTCAAGTTTCTTTTTGTAGTTGGCCAACTTGGGCTTTAATCCTTCTAGATGTGAATCTGCTTCAATGAGAGATGCCACCATTTTGTTCAAGACTTCCTTTTCTTTCTTAGCATGCATCCTTGTTAATGGTCCACCAAGTCCTTGTATTGCTTCAATGTCCTTGTTCCTTGTTTGATTCTCATCATCCCCTCCTTCTTTGAGTGAATTTGACCTAGAATTGAAATTGTCATCACCTACATCAAAAGGAGACAAGTCAGACACATTAAAAGTATTGCTAATACCATGCTCACCGGGTAAATCTACCTCGTAAGCATTATCATTGATTTTGGAAAGGACCATCTCTTCATGGTTGAAGCTTGGATTTCCTTTATGTCGTTGTAGTATAGTGGTAAGTATTCCCGCCTGTCACGCGGGTGACCCGGGTTCGATCCTCGGCAACGGCGCCAGTTTTTATATGCGTTTGTCGTGTGGCTTCAAAACAATTAAACTACGCTAATTCTGTAGCACAGGATTAACCTAGGTCGACTCAGAGACACAATCAATATTGTTCCAACTTCAATTCACTAGTAAATAATGGGGGGTTTTTTATCAAACAGTTTATAGGCGCTAAATGAAAATTGCAAAAACACAAACTACAATTAAAGATTAACGCAGAAACTAATAGAATTGATAACAAGTAATGTAAAACAGATTAAAAAGCATCAATCCAATTCACCAAACCAAGCTATTCGAATCATCATCATTCTCAGAAATTTATCCTATTGTGAAAGTTCATTCAATTTCATTAGGAGAAGTTCAATCGAGTTAACCCCTAAATTAATTGAAACCACAAACCCTAATTGAAATATCATCCAATTAATCTGTGTTTTATATTCGAAATTAGGACATGAATCCATAACCTAATCCGCTTTCAATTCTAAACGCATTCATAATCATGAAAACAGAATAGCAATTGAAGAAGAAAGTGAACATTCACACAGAATTTGAAATACTAAACCAGAACTCAAATTCTCCTCTTGCTTGGATTGGATCCTTGGATTGAGTGATTATTTAGCCTTCCATGATGATCACCAAAGAAAGCCCCATGAAATAAGTGCAGAAAAATGGAAGAAAAGCAAAACAAAAATGAAGAAGATGAAGAACAATGAAGAACAGTTGAGAGAAAATGAAGAATAAGCTTTTGATTCTAAAAACTAAAGAAAAGAAATAATAAACTTGTTTGTGCAAAATGTAAAGTGCTGTCCAAGTTTCACTAAAGTCACTAATATATAGTGACTAAGTCTGAAGATAAGAATGGGCCATGAACAAAACCCATCAATTCTAATTATTTGCCATTTACAACCATAAAATCAAATTCGTAGCCCAAAATTACAAGTGCAGAGGTTCCGATTTTGAAGCTTAAAATGACCCTCCAAATGACAGAATTGGCCTTGGGCCATTTCTAGCAAACTTGTAGATCTTTTTGTTATCTTTCCAGGGACTCCTAGAACGCTCCATTCGGAGTTCTGTAGCACTCTGTAGGCCTTGCACAAGTCAGATACGTAAAGTGAGCAAAAATCCGAAAATGCGCAACAAATAGCAATTAAGCCCACTTACTAGCCTAAGACAAAAACTGAATTAGAATAGGAAAATAAAGGTCCAAGAGAAGTCAAATAGGCTAAGAATGATATAAAAATATTTAACTAAAGGCACTCCATCACTCACCGGGTAAATCTACCTCGTAAGCATTATCATTGATTTTGGAAAGGACCATCTCTTCGTGGTTGAAGCTTGGATTTCCTTTATGAAGGAAACCTTTCTTTTCTCATATGCACCCAAACCCAATCACTGGGTTCAAATACAACTTTTCTTTCTGCCTTTGTTAGCATGTTTAGCATAACTTTCTGTTTCTTCTCAATTCGAGCTTTCACTTGTTCATGTAACTTCCTCACATATTCAGCCTTAGCTTGGCAATCTTTATGCTTTAAGACAAAAATGTTAGGCAATGGCAACAAGTCAAGAGGAGTTAAGGGATTGAATTCATACACTATTTCATGAACAACTCTATTATATGCAAACTCAACATGAGGTAAACATTCTTCCCAAGTCTTTATATTTTTTTTTAATCACTGCTCTAAGAAGTGAAGAAATAGTTGTATTGACTACCCCACTTTGTCCATCAGTTTGGGGATGGCATGCAGTGGAGAAAATAAGCTTTGTACCCAGCTTACCATATAAGGTTCTCCAAAAGTGACTTAGGAATTTTGTGTCACGATCAGAAATAATGCTTCTTGGTAGCCCATGGAGACACACGACTTCCTTAAAGAACAAGTCAACAACATGAAAAGCATCATCAACTTTCTTACATGTTATGAAATGTGCCATCTTAAATAACCTATCCACCACCACAAAGATGGAATCATTTCCATTCCTTGTCCAAGGCAACCCTAAAACAAATTCCATAGACAAGTCAATCCAAGGAAAGTCAGTAACAAGTAAAAGAGAATAAAGTCCATAAGGCATTACCTTAGCCTTAGACTTCTTACAAACATTGCATCGTTCATAAAACCTATTTACATCATGTTTCAGGTTTGGCCAATAGAAATGTTGTTGCAACATATCTAAAGTATTTTGTATCCTAAAATGTCCCATTAAACCCCCTTCATGTGCCTCTCTCACAAACAATTCTCTTATGGATCCTTTAGGCAAACATTACCTTTTTTATTTGAACAAATAATCATTATGCCTAAAGTATCCATTTTAAGCAGTATACACACATGCATAATATTTAGAAGAGAAATTTGGATCATGTTCATACAATTTCCTAATATGCTTAAAGCCAATGAACTTAGTTTCAAGAGTAGAGAACAAAACACACCTTAAGAGTTCATCCATGATCACATTGGACTTACCTTTCTTGTGCTTGATCACATATGGGAATTGCTTAAGAAACTCAACCCATTTGGTATGTCTATTATTCATCTTGCCTTGTCCCTTTAGATGCTTTAAGGACATATGATCACTATGAACTCTTTGGGCAAAAGATAATGCTGCCAAGTTTGTAAGGCTCTTACAAATGCATACAACTCCTTATCATACATGGAATAATTAAGAACACCCCACATTTAATTTTTCATTATATTAAGAAATGGGATGTCTATCTTTCATCAAAACATCCCTTATCCCAACATTGGATGCATCACATTTGATTTCAAAAGTTTTTGCAAAATTAGGAAATTCAAAAATAGGTGCAAGAGTCAATTATTATTTTAGTGCAGTGAATGCATGCTTCTTACCTCACATTTGTCTTAACAATTTCATTAAGAGGTGCAGTCAAAGTGCTAAAATCCTTAACAAACCTCCTATAGAAACTAAACAAGCCATGAAAGCTTCTTACCTCACTTGCATCTTTTGGGGTTGACCACTCTTGAATGGCCTTCACTTTTTCTTAATCAACTTGCACTCCTTGTAAGCTAACAACAAAACCAAGAAAAACATGGTCCATACAAAACACACATTTTTCATGTTGGCATACAATTTCTCTTGCTTAAGAGCTTCTAAAACAGACCTCAATTGCATAAGGTGATCTGTAAAAGATAGGAACACTTCACACTTAACCAAGAGGGGGGGGGGGGGG
>QARZ01040394.1:4410-24101 GCA_013407115.1 Glycine latifolia
TTAACCATTCACCTAAACCCCTCAAACCCTAACCCACTAAACCATTAGCCATTAACCTACACCCCCAAACCCTAGCCTACTCAACCATTAACCATGAACCTAAACCCCCCAAACCCTAACCTACTAAACCATGAAACCACAAACACACACGGAAAACCATTAACCTAAACCCCATCAACCCTAAACCCTAATCCCTAATTGACGCACACTAAATACTAATCCATCATCGACGCACGCTAAACCCTAAACCACAATCCCTAAACCGTAAACCCTAAATCATTAAACCAAGTCATAAACCCTAAACACATCACATTAAACCAACATACACACTAACAATTTCCTATGAACCTAACATCTACGTCGCTAATAAGTTCGTATGGTCCTAACAATTTTCTAATTAAAAAATATAACAGATTAAATACTGTGCAAAATTTTTAAATCAACTTACTTGTCGGCAGAGGTTCGCTTCAGAAAATATCCACTCCCAAGCTTTAGAGAGAAGGCAGAGCAACTTTTAGTGAGAAGGTGAAATAGTAAGGAATGGTAAATAGTGACTTTTTGGGGGTTATTTATAGGGGCTGGTGGACTGCAACACGCCTAAACCAGGCTTGTTGCAGTGCACCATTTTTGTAAATAAGTTTGAAACTACACTCTTTTGGTAAATATTGAATAAAAAAGTAATATTTAGGTTCTTTTGCCATTATTTTTTAGTTAAATGTTTGAAAGAGTTCATAATAAAATTGAGATAAGAAATTATATTAAAAGTTAAAAACTTAGAATATACCCTATAATGTCTAGGTTTACAAACCACATAACGTTTCATTCTGAAGATTTATAGCTTTATCTCTCGCGTCATGTCTTCATGAACATATTGTAACATAGGTGATGGAATCTTAAAACGTCTAGGTTTATTTTGATTATTGTTTGAGACCTATGTAAATGATATGGATTGTTGACATGTTTAAATTAAACAAGAGATTTAGGTCTAAATTTTTAAATAAGAGTTAACATTATCTATTATTTATTTATAAAGTTTTTATATTGGAGTGAGAATCAAAACTCAAATATTTTTAGAATATGAGTATGTTTTTTTACCAATTAAATCATTTTTGTTGATTGTAATTAGATTCTTTTTCAAATGGTTTGTGGCTTTAGAGTTTAACCCATTATGAAAAAACCTTTTTAAAACAATGGCTAGGCTGAAAGATGAATGTCATATTTTACAACAATAATCGAGAAGTTAATTAAATGTTAAAAAATAGTATATTTTTAACGAAAAAAATTGTTACTGGTAGTTAAAGTTGAATTCTTCTAAAAGTTGGTGAGTTATTGATTCAAATTATTTAACAGAATTATTTATTTGACTTTTTGTAAATATAAAATTACATAAAAAATGATTATAATATGATTTTTTATTTTTAGATAAAAATATATTTAAAAAATTATATTTTATATTTTAAAAATAATTTTGAACTCTTATCATTTAAAGGTAAAATACTTTATAGAAACTATAAAAAAATTAAATAGTATAAAATTAAAATAATTAGAATAAAGTTAAATATAAAATTTATTAAAATAATTGAAATAGGCTATGGGTAAGGAATTTTATTACAAATTGAAAGTGAAAATAGAAAATAAGTTTAAACACTATTTGATCTACCCAAAAAGGGGGAGAAGGAGCGATGAAAGTGAAATTGTGAACACTGAAAGTAAAAGAAGAAAAAGAAACAAATTAGTGTCATTTTCAGAAATTGACCAATTGCCGTTTTGTTAAAAGTCTCCGAGTCTGACTAAGTATGAAATATAAACGTCAAAGTAATGTTGTTTTCTCTTCAAATATTTTACGAGTAATATTTTATATATATATATATATTGATAAAAAATATAAATAAGATAATAATTATATTTAGTTTTATAAATATGAAAAATGTATACAACATATTGTTGGTCTAATGAGAAATTGGACTAAAATTCTTTTAAAAAATCTAAGATTCAAATAATGTGGATAAAAAATTAGGTTTAAATATTTTTTTAATCCATATTATTTTTATTTTTTGTTCTTATAAAAATATTTTTTTTTGTTTTTAGTTCATATATTTGTATGTTTTTAGCTTAAATACATTTTTTGTTTTTGTAATTTAATGTTTTTTTTTCATTTTTGTTCTTGTAAATTTTTTTATTTTTGTTTTAGTCCTTATAAAATATGATTTTTTTTTATTTTTTTGTCTTTAAAATATTTCAGAAAGTGTTTTGAACATTAAATAAGAGTGTTTTGAAGTGAAAAGAAATACTATTTAAAGTACTTTAAGGATGGAAAACAAAATAATCATATTTTGTAATGACTAAAAGAAAAACAAATGTAGGAATGAAAATGAAAAAAAACACTAAATTGCATAGACAAAAAATGTATTTAAGTTTATTTGAGCTAAAAAATATTATGATCAAGAGGAATGAAGCCATTAAAGATGGACAGATCCACTTAATCTATTTAGTAGGGAGGCAATAACATAATATATTATATTTTTACACTAGCAAAATATTATAAAAATTTATAAAACACATAATTTTATGATTAAAAGAATCCAAAATACTTATATGCTAAAATATATTTTTCATTCTTATAAAATTGGAAAAATTTGATTAACGTTCTTATGATTTTTTTTTCCAGTACTCTTAAAATTAAAATATATTATAATTTTTCTTGTAGCTAGGTTTGGATTAATCAAGCTAACTCCAAGTCAAACGATAGTATATTTTAATTTTAAAGTGACTAAAAACTTAAAAAAATAATTCCAAGTAACAAAAAATAATATTTGAAAAACATATTTGGGCTTTTCTAATTGGACTCATTTTTCGGTTGTTATAATCTGACAACAAATGGTTGACAAAGATATTAAGTGATTTGTGACAACTGGAACACCCCCCATAAAATGTTTTTCCCTTTTTCAGACTGATAAAATCCACACTCAACCATCCTAAGCCATAAAAAAAGCCCTTATATTTTCTAAAAAGATTCATCCTCATTCATAATCACATAACACTATTTTCACCCACCCCATGACACCATCGACATAGCTCCACCCCGCCAAAACCATCATCACAATTCCATTTCCACTTTCCTCCCTCCTTGGCATTCTAAATTCCTAATTTTCCCAATCAGAGTTTGATTTTGTAGAATATTTGATTACGAAAGCTTTGATTCTCAATTGCTAAGAAATGGAGCCCTGGAAATAGTCCTTTTAGGGTTATTTCTTTGTCTCTGTATGTTTTGGGAGGGAAACTTTTGATCTATTTGGAATGGGGGATCGAGGAGAAGACGAGGATATGCAAATGACAATTTAGACGAGCATGCAACACGTGACACTAGAGCCGAAGCAGAACAAGCCATGGGACACTAGGGTGATTTGAGGTTTTTGGGAGAGTCATTGGAGTATTAGACCTGACAACAAGAACTCAAGGCAGTTAAAACTCATGTCGTTTTTATATAATCCAAAATAAAAGGAGAATTTTGGAGTTCATAACCTTCAACAATCAATTTTGTCCTTACAATTCAACAATCTCCAACAAATGACCTGAATTCTAATCAAAACATTCAAAATATATATGGACATTCATATATCATAAACACTTATTTGATATATATATATATATATATATATATATATATATTATTTTCTATCTCTCCCTTTCTATCAAATCATGTCATCTATTATGATTTATACCTATATTTTTCTTATTTTTCTCTCTTTCTCTTTCAAGGTACCTAATAGCATCTTTCAAGGTATCTAATAGCATAACAGTATCCAAAGAACTTTATTCTAACTAAAATTACATACAACTAAAAATGAATAATTTTTTCAAATCCAATTAAGTTGTAAAAAGTAAATTTAATTAATAATAATTCTGCCCAAAACTTCCAACTATTAATCTAAACCCTTCAATATTGAGTATTATATCTACTTGTTTTTGTACCAAAAAGAAAGGTGTTTATTAATCAATAGACTACCATAAATCACATCAATAAATGGTTCACCGTAGCGTGATCTAATGATTCAGTTTCAAATTATTACTACAAGTCAAAGTTACATATCTTTTCAGTTATTTTTTTTGCTGAAAATAACAAATTGATCGTTTAGGAAATTAATGTATTGAATGATAATTTTAGGAATGCATTAATTATTATTGCATACCATAAGAAGTTGCAAGAAGAACCTACAAAACATATTCTACTATCTAACAACTTCAAGAAAATGCCGGGGCTACCTATGGTCATATCATGGTGATGGAGTAGGGTATTAAATGTGGATTATATAAAAATGTAAAAATAGAATTGACGCATTATCACACGACTTGCTAACAATTTTAATAGGTGTATACGTATATAGTAGTAGTTACGAATTTAACGTAATGACATTAATGGCTAGCTTTTCATTTTGGTGGAAAAGAACATCTCTATAATCAGTCGGATGGAGTATATAAGTACCTAAGTTCTTTACCAGAAATAAAAGTATTTTATTGCTCTCCTGCTATTAATGAAACTTTATGTGATTCTATAGTGGACATTGAAAAACTATAAACTACTAATTAACAAACAACATATTAATTCAACAGGAAGACAAATATAGTTTTCAGTTTTTCACACTCAAATAACTCAACAAGTAACACATTTCAACATTCATAGAAAGGCATCTCGAATCTATAAATTTGCCGTCCAACTCGTATGTATTAACACCACACAAAAAGGTGATACCTAAATCTCTTAATAAAATAATGAAATGATTCTCAACGGAATAAATTTTGGCTTCTAGCATCTTCACAATATGTATGTTGTAACTAACACCAAACACCAATAACGTATTTTCTTCTTATCTATCCAAAACTAACTTGCAATGGTTGTTAGTTGTTACATACACTTCACCAATAGACTTGTGTTATCCTCTGTAAGTCACCACATTTACTATTTCACAAATCACACCATTCTCTGAAAGTCCTTTGTGCATATGATATTTAGGTTATAATTTGCATACACAAAACCTTAATTTGAAAAATGTAATTAAATTTCATTCATACATAAGATATTCGAGAAAATCATAATTAAGTTGTTTTAACAGGATTTTACTGGATTTTAGAAATGAAAAAGTTCCTATTAGACTAAACCATGGTTTACGTACGGACTCTATTTTGTTTTGAGGAAATAATTATTTATATTTAATAATTTCTCAATGAATTTTTAAAACACAAACAAGTTGTCCCAATTACAGTCATCTCTTGCAAGTCAAGCTCTTGTACGTGTAGTATTTAAGATATGTTTTTTTTAGAGAAATATTTAAGATATATTAAGCTTATTATATGACTCATTTTGTTATTAATCCTTGATTTATATAGCGTTTGTTATTATGAATTGTATTCATGATCCAACAATTTACACCCATATATATGAGCTTTGGTGCATATAGTATATATAGAAAGTTCTTGAATAGTGGGAGAGATCGAACTATGATCAGATAACAAATAATTATTTACTGTCATAAACCTCAACAAGCTTAACGGGACTAGAATACTTTATAAAATTACTAATGTTATCATTTTCTTTTAAAAAATTGCAAATGGATAGAAACATTTTTTTAAGTATTGTTTTTTTTTTAAACTTTTGTTAAGTATTGTTAGTATTTCTACTATTAGACTACCACGATTTTCAATACATCTTGACAACATAAAATAAATAATAAATAAGTAAACACATCTTGACATAATTTTTCCTGATTTATCACTTTCGTAATAAACAATTTGAAAACAGTACAACCCCCAAAATATTGTCACCCTAAAATGTAGCATTAGCGTCGGAGGTTATTACAAAGGATAAAGACCCTGTCCTCTTGTAACCACAAGGAAAGAACTAGATGCTAATAGACATTGTCATTTGTCGTCAACCCCTAGTATCTCTCTCCCCACATTATCATCATCAATAATCACGTTTTCACATTCACACCACATTAAAATAACAAAAAAAACAACAATTACAATTACAAATGTCTCGTGCTGCCAACTCACTCCTCTGCGTGCCAAAGTGCACTCAAACACAAACTCGCTCTCTCTCTCTATGCGCCTCCAATTGAAAGTAAATAAATTGAACCCACACTTCCCACTTCCACACTCAACGCAACAAGGGTTTAACTTCCTACACCAGCAGATTTTCTAATACACCCAACAATTTCAACAAATGATAATAATACCCTTCTTCCTTTTTAACATACACCAGCAGCTTTTTTTGAAAGCCTGTTTTGCTGCGCTTCTTCGTTGGTGTTGCTTCTTCTGCTTCTTCGTTGTTGCTTCTTGGCTGCGTTTGGCATTGTTGGTTTGGTTGTGGAGGTTGTGGTTAGTATTGGTGGAGGTTGCATTGGCCGCTGCCGTCGTCGGAGGTAAGTTCTGCAACGTGATCACTGTAGCAGAAACCATACGGATTGGCAATCCGTATGATCCATATGGATTGGCAATCCGTATGAGTGTTTTTTTTTTTTTTTTAGTTTTTAGTTTTCTATTTTTTAAAAGTATTATTAATTAATGTATTTGTCATTTTAAGTGATGTATTGAATTTGAATTAAAATAACTGTAAATTTTGTGAAAATGATTATTATGTGTAGTTTGTTTTAGGGTTTTTTTTAAATATATTGTGAAATTAATATTTTTTATAGGATATTTTTGTGAATATGATTATTATGCATATAGTTTTTTAATGATGGTTATTTTTTAATTTGTTTGTTAAGATGAATAACGATAATCGGATGTATGATAATATCATGTCTGAAGAAATGAATATGACTGAAGACAACAGAGGCGAATCATTTGCGTTTGAAAATAACAACTCTTCAATTGATGGTTCCGATGCCTTAAATACTTCAAAGGTATTTATATGATGTGATATTTCATAAAAGCTGGTAAATTAAATATTTAACCACTGTTAAATATGCATTATCAATTTTTGTAGGTGTTTAAGTCTTGTGAGGAGCTATTGGAATGAGCTCGTAGTGTTGCATATGAGATTGGATTTGTAGCTTTGATAATGAGGTTTGACACAGCAACTGGAAAGAGGGGAAGAACCTCATTTCTTTTGATAGGTTGTGAAAGGAGTGGAAAGTATAGAGCATTCAACAAAGATTTAGTACGGACGACCACTAGCACTATAAAGTGTGGTTGTCCTTTTAAGTTGTGAGGGAAACCTATCGTAGGAGGTGAGAACTGGATGGTGAAGTTAATATGTGAGTTACATAACCATCGTTTGGCCAAGTCAATGACTGGACATCCATATGCTGGTCGTTTAACTGAGGAAGAGAAAGTAATTGTTGCTGAAATGACAAAGTCAAGGGTTAAACCAAAGAATATTATGCTGAGTTTAAAAGATCGCAATCCCGAAAGTTATACAACAATGAAACTGAAAATACAATGAACACTTATGCAAATAAACCAAGGGGGGGGGGGGGGGGTGAATTGGTTTTACCTTAGAGTTTTAAAATTTCCTTTCAAATTTTGTAACAGCGGAAGACTTCAAAAGGATCGTATCTATTTAAAACCAATTAGAAATCACTTTACTTCATCAATCAAATTACTCTTATGCTGAAACCAAGTTTATATGATAAGCAAATCCTCAACTTCAAGAATTTTAATAAAACATAAACTGAAATCTAAATGCACACAAGATTTATTCTGGTTCACCTCTCAACCCCGGAGGCTACATCCAATTTTCTTCCAACCAAATCTAGGTTAGAGTTCCACTATAACAAATATTTGTTCTTTACAAGCTTACAAAATGATCTCTCTTACCCTCCCTAGGTAAAATTCAAAATCTACTCTCTATAGACTTTTCAAAAGATCAAGAACCAGAGATCCCCTCTTTGTTCTTCCCCCTAGAAACTCTTTCTAGAAAAAGCTTTAAAGAATCCAAATGTTATATGGAAATACAACACAAATATACAACAATTATCAACAAAACTCAAGCTTTAGGTTCAAGAAAGATATCACCTCATAATCCTCAGCAACTACAAAGATATGAATGATTCAATCAACCTAAGATGATGACTACCATACTTTCTTGATGCTTCTTTAAGCACTATCTTGAATATTTCTTCACACACAATGAGTATCAAGACTCAAAACTCATGTAGATCTTAATGACACTCAACACATTTGATTATCTTACTAAATTCAGCCTTGAGTACACCTGAAAACTTTAGAGAATTTATACTACAGAAGCATTCACAAGGTTCTCTCTTTTTCTTACTTCGTATCACTCAGACTCAGCTATTCTATTTATAAAAAAATAGTTTCAACTAACTGTAATCGATTAATTTGTTACAGTAATCGATTATTTTAACCATGGTAATCGATTATTTTATCCATATAATCGATTAAATTGTTTATTAGAAATCTGGAAATCTTAAACGAACAGAATAATCGATTATATCACCTGGTAATCGATTGAGCCAGAAAACATAGTTTTACAATGCACACAAAAAATCTATTAAGTACCCATTTAATCGATTAACACAGAACATGCCTAAAACTTAACAATGCATATTTAATCGATTACAAACATTTGGTAATTGATTAACCCAGATGAACATGCTGTTTAAAATTATGCAGAAGCTTATGTAATTGATTATTTCCCAAGATAATCGATTATCACAGTAAGTTCCTAATACTGTGTAAAGCTAATTTAATCGATTACAAGCCAGTGGTAATTGATTAAAATGTTCATAAGGCATTTTCCAGAAAACATACACACACTTGTAATCGATTAATTCATCTATATAATCGATTAAAGCAGTAACAAATAGTTTTAAACAAATCCTAAATGCCTTTATGAAATTCTATTTGTTTGCATATTACCACATGATTAATTCCTATCAAATGAATGTATGAATGCATGAATTATCAATAGCTAATGAGGATTATAAAGCTTTATCTAATGAACCAAGCTTAAACACAATTACATATGCCATCAAATTGATTGGGCATGTAAAATATCAAAACTCATTTGCTTCAATCATCTTTGAATCCTTTGCTTCAGCTTCTTTGATTCTAACAGAAACAAGTCTACAATGCAAGATATGCGTATCGTACTTCTATAAGAGGCAACAATACTGAAATGCAACAGTTAATAAAGCTTCTTGAACGCGATACATATATCCATTGGCATAGACTAAAGGATGAAGATGTTGTACAAGACATATTCTGGGCACATCCTGATTTAGTGAAATTGATAAATTCATGTAATTTGGTATTCCTCATTGACAGCACATACAAGACGAACAGGTATAGACTCCCTTTGCTTGACATTGTTGGTGTGACACCTATTGGGATGACATTTTCAACTGCTTTTGTGTATTTGGAGGGTGAACGTATCAATAATCTTGTCTAGGCTCTTGAACGATTTAGAGGGCTTTTTTTAAAGAGCGATGTTTTTCCTAAAGTCATTGTCACATACAGAGATACAACACTGATGAATGCCATCCAACAGGTTTTCCCTGACACAACCAACTTGTTTTGTCGGTTCCACATTGACAAGAATGTCAAGGCAAAATGTAAAACGCTTGTGGGACAAAACAATGCATGGGACTATGTCATGGAAGCGTGGGGAGGTCTTGTAGATTGTGCTTTTGAAAATGCATATGATGACTGTCTTATGAAGTTTGAATGTGCTTGCGCACCGTGGCCAATATTTGTTCAATATGTTAAAGACACATGGTTGATTCCTCACAAAGAAAGATTTGTCACAGCATGGACTAATAAAGTCATGCATCTTGGAAACACTACTACAAACAGGTAAATCCTTTGCAAGACATTCATGACATCATGTTTTCCAAATTAATTGTTTTAACCTTTCACTGTAGGGTTGAGTCTGCTCATTGGACCTTAAAGCGGCTACTGCAGAATAGCCTTGGAGATCTGTGTAATGTTTAGGATGCCATGAACAACATGATCACCTTGCAACACAATGAAATAAAGGTTTCTTTTGAGACAAGCACGCATGTCGTAGGACATGTGTTTAAAGTGACATTGTACAAAAGACTCGTCGACATGGTTTCAAGGTTTGCGTTAAATCAAATTGCTGTGGAGTTTGACCGAGTTCATTATGCAGGCGTTGATAGTTCTTGTTGTGGATATGTGTTGAGAAGCACGTGTGGTTTGCCTTGTGCATGTGAGCTAGCCAAATATAATCTTTCCAGCATACCACTGGGTACCATACACATGTTTTGGCAGAGGTTACATTTCTCTGACCAAGGTGTCGATGAGTGTGAAGTGACGATAACCGAAGAGATGGAAGCAATTTCGAAGCGATTCAAAAGTCTTGACATGTGTGGCAGAGTAGCTTTAAAGACTAAACTCAAAGAAATAGCATATCCTAATAAAAATTTCATGTGTCCTCCTCTTGAAAAGGTGAAGACTAAATGGGCTCAAAAGAAAAATGTCACCAAACACCAAAGATCAACCAAGCGGGATCCATCGTATTTTGAGTATGTGGATGCGTTATATTCTCAGCATGACAGTTGCTCATCTAAACAAAAGTCTACATCAACATCTTCAAGACCTCTACCGATGGGTAATATCCCAATGCTAGATCAATTTTTGCCATGCATGAGGAATTACATCATTGGTGTATGTGATGTTAAGGCCGACGGTAACTGCGGCTATCGTGCCATTGCGGGTTTACTTGGTTATGGTGAAGACGCGTGGGCTGTGGTACGCAACCATTTGTTAAAGGAACTTGCAGAATGGTCTGAAGAGTATATTGTTTTGTTTGGTGGGTCACAAAGATATGAGGAGTTAAAGTGGTCACTCCTTGTTGACGCACTGTCAAATGTAAAGGTTTTACTACTCCTTTTGATATGTACACAATAATTTTGTGTATAATGATACTTATACATTGTTAAATTGCAGGTAACACAGGATAAATGGATGGATATCATTGACATGGGTTATGTAATTGCTTCACGTTATAACCTTGTGATTGTTTGTCTTTCTAAGCAACAAAGTATGACATTTTTTCCCTTTAGAACCCAATCGCCTAGAGATTCTGCTGTACATCGCGTCATTTGTATTGGTTATGTGTATGGAAACCATTTTGTTCAGGTATTGCGAGACGAATGTCCTATGCCACCAATTGCTTTGTTATGGTCAAGACATTGTCATCCTCAAGCAAAAGAGTGGCCAACTAGTTATATTAGTCGAATGCAGAAGTATACCAGTTTGACAACATTACCACCAGCTTATATTGATTTGGGATGTGACAGGGCGTAACAAGACTGACATACTTTGTGACTTTCTTTTCAATTTTCATGTGTGTACAACTAATTGTGCCAGAAAGTTTTTATTGTATAACTGATGGATGTTTTTTAACATGGAAATTACTTAGACAGATGTATAATGTTGAAACCATGTCAATGTCTTGGCATACGCCATCCAAACAATGTCAAAACTCAGTATAAAATGAATGTCACAACTCAAATACTAGAAAAGGCACAAGTCAAAATAGAAAAAATGTCAAAACTCAAATACTAAGAATGTCACAACTCAAATACTATGAATGTCACAATTCAAATACAAAGAATGTCAAAACTCAAGTCCTTCGACGTGTAGATCGAACGTAAACAAGTCTATCCTGGCATACACCTCGCGCTAATCGGATACACTGATCTGTAATGTCGTACGCTTTAGTGCCAACAATCACCATGCGAAGATCGATCATGTGTTGCAACCTCTCTGCAATCCTTTGACAGACGCCCTGAAGAATGAATCAAAAACATTTTGACAGTCGGAGACAGGGTAAGCGAAAACTGTCCCCGACTTCCCCCGTTGCCATGCCTAGAGTCTACTTACTGTTTGTATTTCCAGAATATAGAGCATCACTATTTTTTTATGATTTTTTTAAGAATAAAAGTTTGGAGGTTATGAATTATTTATGTTTTTATTTAATATTGATCTAGTCAATAACTTGTCTGAGTCTGATAATATTGCTGTCAATCACTCCATTCAATTCAATTTTGTACAACAGTTTAAGCAATGATGAAGTTTGATAGAGCAGATGCCCAATCAATTTTGTCCCATTTCAAGTGCAAAGACAAACAGATTAAACTTAAGAGCAAGTAAGTAACATCCTCATTCTCCTATTTCAACTTCCTTTTTGTTTAATTATACTAATACCAAAATTGCTGCAAGTGGTTACTCGGCATTCCTCTCACTAAATATAAGATGAAGAAGTTGAAAAAATATATCAAAAATAGGTTTATGCCTTATTCCTTCAATCATTTTGCTTCTAGGTTTTCACTCCAATTACAGTTTCATTCTATATTTTTTTGTCTCTAGGTATTTGTCCGAGTCTTTAATCAGGGAAGATGATGTAAGCATTTGTATTTTCTTTCTTGTATTTTAACTACGCTTACTTGCATTGCCCTTTGAATGATAATTTGATAATCTAGTAATTGTTTCAGATGTTTTATGAGTCTGTAAGAACTCATGTTGAAGAAGCCTTGGGAATGCACCACATTGAACAAGATAATCATGTCACTAAGGATGATATTGATTTGATTCAAATACCAAACATGAAAAGGTTGATATCATCGTGCCTTGATAATTTGACTACCAAGGGTCTCTACCTTTTTGCTATGATAGTTATTGGTGGCTCATTCAAGTCTGAAATAACTCGTTGCAAATTGAAAAAGGTTATCAAGTGTTCTCTTTCTAGTGTTCTGGGTAGCAAAAGCGACAACCGTCTGGAGACTCATAAGCATATTTTTTCACTTCTCACGAATCCACCGAATTTTCAAGACAGGTGTGAGCCTTTGGCTGCATTAAGATCCCAATCTCATCATGCTGCTGTAGCAAATATATTGTGTGGAATTCAAAATTTGCCATGTCAGGCCTTGATTGCAATGCGTAGAAAACTTAAAGGAGTAAAAGCATCAGTACCTCAGTTACAACCTCGCAGACATGGATGGACACGAGACTATCTAATCAAGGTAGTGAAGAAAATCAGTATGGAAATGCTTTCACAACTTGATAGAGAAAGTGAGCTGCAAGAGCCATTAGCCAAAGCCATGGAAGTAGCAGACTTGTCACAAAAGCTGAATGCTGGTTGTCATAACATATTTTCAAAAGAGTTTTTCCAATTCTCCCTGGAGGTGAAGTCCTTGCAAAGTGATATTATGAATGCTATATGGTCTGTTAAGAAAGTAATGTGTTGCGAATCTTTACACGGCAAGTGCACCGATCGTTTCAAGTAATATAATGATAAATAGAGATCGTTCCCACGAGGATTGAAATACTAATTCAATTGTAATCGACTAACTTTACTATTGGAATAATACGAATAATAACGAGAGATTTAATATAATAGGTTGTTTAATTGAATTTATTAAAATAAAACGCAAGGCAATAATGTAATTTCAAACGTATTAATTATGACAGAGAATTATGGTTTAAGCACAATTACTATGGTTCCCTCTTGTGTGATTGAACTGATATTTAATTACTCCTTAATAGAATTGATTGAAGATATGTCTAATTAATTAGCTAAACCCTAATTCCTCGGTTATTTAGCCCTTTAATCTAGTTTGGGAATCCTAATTCCTTAGTGATTCTTATTAGATTAAGCATTAAGATGACATATTTAAGCTTCACAATACTTCATCCCTATCCCTAGGTAATGTTGTGATTGTTAATCTATTGGGTTCAGGAATTAAAATCTCAAGATCCCTCTTTGTTGATTTTAATCCTATATAATCTAACAGAGTGATCAGATCTATTTAGATTTAATGAATGGAATAACACAATAGAGTAAAACAATAATACTAATTTCCATTAAATGCAATCCAACTACAACAAGGGTTCACTATAGCTTTTGGCTAAACCATAATTACAAAGGAATTAGCCAGACATGGAGATGTCTGGCCTCACACAATAATAAGAAGGGAAGGGAAAGAATCTAAGTTGGGAAGTTACCACCCCTTCAATCCTGTCTTCCTCTATATCTTCTTCTTCCTTGAGCTTGATGTTTTCTTCCTTTGCCTCCTCAATAGCTGTTATTCTCCTCTGCTGTCCTCTCTGCCTTTTTGTCAGTCTGTTTCTTTTGGCCTCCTAAGTCCCTATTTATAATTAGGGTGTGAAAATCTTCTCTTATCTTTTATCAAAATCTTCTATTATCTTTGTGAAATCTTTAATCCAAATCTTTTCTTATCTTCTATCTTTGTGAAATCTTTAATCAAAATCTTGAAATCCAGAGGCTTCTTGATTTTGCTTTCTTTTCTTCTTTTCTTGATTTCCTGCTATAAAAATTCAAAGAATAAGTGATAAAGATAAAATAATGAAAACTTTCACTTATATTAGCATGTATTGCTCAATTGTTATTAATTTATTGATTCTTTTAGCTTGAAAAATACTATATACTAGAAGTATATCATAATGACAGTGCTAGAACTAAGAAATTTACCGCTTCTCATAGAACCGAAGGCGGTAATATCAAATAGGTCGATACAAACAAATTTTGTGAATTTTTTGATTGAATTTCTTTTTGAGTGCAGTGATATGGATAGTGTTCCAAAGTCTTTGTCACAGACCCTAGATGTTATTAACAGAGGTTCTAATAGCTGCATGAATGATTTATTGTTCAAGAAGAAGTATATTGAGGAAGAAGTTGACTGCATACTAAACACGAGTGCTTTGACAAAACAAATTGTTTTGGATTTGTTACCTGATGATGAATTTGATAAAGACTTTACTGATGCTTACTCGGAGCAATTGGAAGAAAGTGATTACAACAGCAACGATGATGATGATGATAGTCAACTTCAGGAGGATATACAATCCAGAAATGGAACATCTGGTTCAATGTATTCATTCTGTGAAGCAGAAAGTATTGGAGAATTTGTGCCATTTAAGGAAAATGTTTCATCCTCCCCACTTGCAACTAGTGATAAGTTGAATAGTGGTTCTGAACAGCATCAAGCTAATAACTGTGATAAGGTGGATTTGGAATCCAAAGTTCACGACACTCAATGCAATTTTTTTACTGACCAATGCCAAAGAGAAAACACATAGATTTTCCGTACATTTATGGCCTGCAAATACAATAATTCTTCAGTTGTTTCACCTGACAGAGAATTGGACGAAAATGTTGTGAAGAGAAATGATTTTTCTGAATCTGATGCTAAAGTAGATGCTACAGACACAACAAATTTGTTTTGTAAGGAGAAAGAACCCATGCCCACTAAGTACAGTGAATGCAAGAACCAATACCTTGCTATCCAAGATTCTTGTGATAAGACAAGTATGCTTGCATATAATCTCATAGGTCATCTGTTGGAAGAGTTTGTCATGATTGAAGGCCTAGATTTAAACTTGAGTAAGAGTTTATACCTCACTGGTAATAATCGCATTGAAGATGTTGAAGGTATTGAAATTTTATGCTATCTTACCTATTTTAACCAAAACATATAATATAAACTACACTATTTCTACCAATTTATTGCTTACTAATTGCAAGAGGGATGAAGCAATGAAGATTAGTGATCACCTTGCTTTCACTTTTTTTCTTGTATTTTAAGTTGAAAATGAAATGAGGTATTGAAATAGTAATGACAAAATAACCAAAAAAAAAGTATGCTTCTACTAGTCTGCCTTGTGCAATGGTTTAATTTATTGTGAATAACATCTAACTACTGCTTTGGCATACATTTATCAATTATGAATATAGAGATTTGATAAGTTGCATCTAATACTGCTAGGATAATTGTAATGTCTACCTGATTACTTTGTTCTGTTACACACAGATACAGAAGAACAGTCATCATCTGGGAAACATGCAAGAGATTTTGTTCAAGTAATTGAAGAGTTGATTCCTTCCTTTCCTGATAGGTATTTGTTGCATTCCTCAAATATGGTGGTAACTAAAAGTGTTGTATGTAATGTGCATGATTTTATTTCCTAGTTAACCCTTTATTCATTTGCATCGTGTGGAGTACCACTTAGATTTCAAGCAAATATATTAGATGATTACTTGGCCATATAAGTGCATAATAAACAAGCCAAAGTTATATCTCTTAAGTATGAATAAATCTTGTGTTTTGGACATTGCAGTAGCATTGAAAGACTGAAGATGTTGATGGGCGTATGATAATGGGTGTCGGGTTTAAACAGAGAAAATTTTGAAATGTGCTTACCCATTTGTGAGTTTATTTTGCAAGGCTTTGGTGCTTCCCTCCAAGGAATTTTATAGGTCTTAATTGATCCTTTGCTATAACATAAAGAGCTTGTTTGGTTGCAGCCTGGAAGAACTTCTAAGAGCTTCTCTACTGGTAGAAGCTCTTTACAATTTAAAAGTGGTTTTTGGATGTATATTTTTTCAGCTTTTGCAAACATTAAGAGCTCTCAGTAGAGCTTTTTTTGAAGCTACAATTTTCAGGTTCTTCAATTCTCAACTTTTCGGCAAGTTGTGCTACATTTTTTGTTGGACAAAAGTGTCCTCATGAAAATTCGAAAACGACCAGTATGTCCTACACTCCCGATTGCACAAAGCCACGAAGCCTAGCTCCTCTCTTCTCTCTCATTTTGTAACATAAGGAACCCTAACTCTCATTCTCTCTCTTTGGTGTGATTTCTTTGTTCAATCTCATTGTTCGGTTGCAATCGCTGCTCTTGAGGTATTCCACATTTCAATCTCAATCTCTGATTTCAATATTATGTGATTTCAATCTCCTATTGTTATATGATGTGAATTGAATCCCAATTTTTTATTTTTGTTTTTTATTTGGAAGCTATTTCAATGATTGCTATATGAATTTTGATTTGGATTAGCATAGAATGAAATCCAACTGTTTGAGACTTTTTGTTGATTTATCTGTGTAACCAACCTTATTTGATGGTTTCTCCATTGGCTTGTAATGTGGTTCCTCAACTTGGATAGTGTTGGAGGTTAGTGTTGTTTTTGGTTCAATGGAAAACTCTGGTAGAAACTGATCATGGGTTCCAGCTAATGGGTATTGAGTTTCTGCTGTACTAGATTGTTGAGGCAAGTGTTTGGTCATTGGTTTTGGTAAAAGGGTAGTGAATTTTAGGTTCAATAGAGAAAGATAATTATGATGAAAATTGATCATGGCTTCCAAATGAAGGGTATTGAGTTTTTATTGCAGTAGATTGTGAGGCTTGGTCCTGGATTTTGGTAGAAGGTTGCTGAATTTTGGGTTCAGTACAGAACTCTGGTGCAAACTGATCTTTCAGAAGGGTATTACGTTTTTGCTGCACTTGAGTGTTGAGGCTATTGTTCGTCATGGATTTTGGTGTAACTTCCTTGTGAGCCATTTATATCCAGTTTAGCAGTGGCCACAGTTCATCATTGTTTAATCATAAATTTAATCGTAGTCAAATAGAGTATTTGTCCTTCCTGTTTAATCTAATTTTCAAAGCATTTTAGCTAATTGTGTCGGGTAATGACTTTTTTGTCAGTTCTTTTCATGTGAATAGAAATCCTTGAGACTAGTCAAGCCATCAAATGTCAAAGGACAGGGGAATTGGATCCCATTAAAAAGTTTGTTAAAGTAGTTAGCCATCTTTCACTTACATCTTCATCCATTACCAAAAGTTTTTGATTTTCATCTTTGATACATCTAACTTGGATGAGGTCTTTACTCTTCTTATCCCTCATTTTTGCAAGTTTGTAAATATCTTTCTTCCCATCCTTGCTCCCAAGATTTTTATAGAAATCATCAAAAAATTTGCCTCTAGCTTCCCGCACTGCTTTCTTTGCATTTTTTCTCGCTACTCTAAAATTTTGCAAATTCTCATCATTGGGACATTTATGCAAAGATTTAAAGCATTTCTTCTTCTTCTGTTTAATAGCCTTTTGCACCTCTCTATTCCACCACCATGTTTCCTTAATAAGAATTTTGTTTCCTTTGCTTTCACCTAACATCCTCCTTCCCACATTTTGAAATATACATAGCCATCTTAGTCCATATTTCCTTAGTTTCTCCAATAAACTCCCACGGTCCTTCACGCAACATGTTTTCCTTAAACTCTATTTGTTTCTCCTCCTTTAGCTTCTACCATCTTATCTTTGGGTTTTTAGCCTTCTTCCTCAAATTAAGAACTTTGTTGAATCTAATCTCTAGAACTACTAACTTATGTTGTGTCGTCACACATTCTCCAGGGTAGACCTTGCAGTCAATACACAAATTTCTATATTCCCGTCTAACCATAAAGAAATCAATTTGACTATAATTTTGGCCACTATAATACGTGATAAGATGAGACTCCATTTTCTTGAAATCCGTACAATTGAATCATTTTTAAAAATTATGGGATTTAATTGAACCTTTTAATTATATAATTTTTACAAAAAAATAAAGAAATAAATAAAAATAATTTCATTTAATTTTATGACCATTTTAGTAATTTTAATAATATAAAAGAGAAAATATTTATTTTTAGTAATTATATTTAATTTAACATTTCATTTAATTTTTATGACTTTTTTTAGTAATTTCATTAATATAAAAACAATTTTATAAATTATCCAAACACTACTTTTATAAGTTCTTCTAGAGAAGCACTTAAATGTGTATCATCCAAACACCTAATTAATTAATTTAACAAGAGTTTTTCATAGTAAAGCTTCTGGATAAGCTCTTCTCCTAAAAGCTCTACTAAAAAAAGCTTATCCAAATAGGCAATTCATGGTAAAAGTTAAAGTCCATTAAAGATTAAAGAAAAAATGCAACATGTTAACAGAGAATATTTTCAATTACATAATTGTTTACTGAAATGCGCTTCCTGCACCATTAAGAATTCTCATACACCATTATTAAAATGGTGCAATTCCGGAATCGCCCTTGTCACTTTTAGCTTTTAATTTTGAAAAACCTTTTGCGCGTACAAAGCCTTCCTGCACCATTCCTGCGCCGTTCCTGCTCCGTTCGCCGTCGTTTGTGCTCCCAGTGTTACCAGCCTCATTGGAAGCGTTTTCCAACAAGCCGTGTCCGTCGTCACATTTGCTTCTCCGTTTGGTGGGCATGGCATTGTGAGGTGAGTCCTGGAATGTAAAAGGGTGCAGGCGTGAGTATATGGATTCGAGGATCCGTATGACCCATACGGATTGGGTAATCCGTATGACTGTTGTATACTTTTAAAATTCATTTTTAAAAAATTAATTGAAAAATAATTAAGTATTATTTAAATCTATGTGCTTGTGAGTGAAAATAGATTATTTCATGTGTTGATTTGATTAGAAATGGACTATGCTTGTGAATCTCACTTGTTGAAAACATTTATAGGTTGGTTTTGATTAGAATTGAACTTTATTATATGGTATGCTTGTAAATTACAGTTCCGGAACCCATAAATAGGTTGGTTTTGATTAGAATTAGACTTGATTATATGGTATACTTGTGAAGCGTTGTTTTTCAACTCATTATAGGTTGGTTTTGATTAGAATTGGACTTGATTATATGGTAAGCTTGTGAATTGCACTTGTTGAACCCATTATGGGCACGTTTTGATAAGAATTGAACTTTATTATATGGTATGCTTGTGAATTGCAGTTCTGGAGGTATGCTTGTGAAGCGTTGTTTTTCAACTCATTATAGGTTGGTTTTGATTAGAATTGGACTTGATTATATGGTAAGCTTGTGAATTGCACTTGTTGA